>QNUK01000091.1:140000-307500 GCA_013621035.1 Clarias magur | reverse complement strand
TTACTCATGCTCGAGGAAGCCACTCCGTGAATGCTCCAGGATGCGTTAGGCCTGTATGGACGACTGACCTCGTGGCTGGCGGCTCGCTCATGGACGAGCCTCTCCTGGCTGAACTAATGGACCTCGTATGTGGTGAAAAGGTCGAGTCAGGGGGGATTACTGTGTACTCCTGAGCTGACAGGCTGACCTTATCATGAATAATGTCCTGGAAAAGCACTGGCCTATCATCATCATCATCATCATCATCATCAGGCTCCAGCTTAGTCTCTGTAAAAACGCTTTACTAGAAATAACAGATCCCTTTACGGAAAGCTCTGCTTGTCGCACTCATCATCCTCGTTCACTGCAGCATTGCTCTCATTATGTAAAGATGAAGTGAGGGACAAGTCCCACTGCACCTCCATCAGTAAGTATTCGACACGAATGGCGTTGTGAAATGAGATCAGTATGTCCATAAAAGTGGTTTAAATTCATTTTTTTTTCCTATAACACACTCTGTACCTGCCTCAGACAGAGGCACAACACCGCAAGTAATGGAAATGTCAGTTGATGTTCATGTCTCACACACACACACACACACACACACAGAGCATGACGAGCAGTGTCATAACCGCACTAGTCGAGCTGCAGTGAACCGTGCTTGGCAGCGCCTCTGGCTTCATCCATGTAAACAATCCGCTCGGCCGTGGGAGGGCACGAGGAAACCACAAACACACACACTGCTCATGGACATGTCCTCACTCGAGAGCCTCGCCGGTCCAACAGAGGAGGCGTAAGGGAGATGCGGATAATGCGGCGAGACATGAAAGCGCTGAGGATGAGGCACAAGAGTCAGGTTTACCAAGTTTATACCAAAGTGCTTCTCTATCCTGATTAGTCAGAAGAAGTCGGGTTATCTTTTTATAACAGCAGCTCCGACGCGAATAACAAGCTTACTGTATATTAACGTGCTCTGTATAGTTTCTATAGTAACCGCGTATTAACAGCAAGCTGTATGGCAGGACGTGCTGTTGCAGGGAAATAATCAACCTCAGGTGCTCACAGTGACTGCGCTTCATCACACCACCGGGTTCGCTCCTCCAGGCGTTCTACCGTGTGTCTTTACGCACAGATGAACTTCAGCGACAGACGCACAGCATTCACGGCTCGATCCTCCGTTCAGCTGCAGCCTCGTGATCTCCATCAGGGCCTCTGAAAGTCAGCAATTAGACACGCACACATCGCCGTGATTAGCTCGGGCTCGACAGCCTGGCAATCACATCATAATGAATTCTGTCAAACTCGGCAGCTTCCTCGGCGTCTCCCACGCTGAAGAGATTTCAACGTCCCGTTTGTTTGGAGCGCTCAGCCGGCTGCCGCACTAAACGTCCACAAACCGCTGACACACACTCGCTTTAAACACGTCAAGCTTGTGTTCATTACACCAGGGAGCTGCGAGTTCTGTAAAAGACGGCGCTCTTCTCAACGTCCCACATCAGCTCTTCAGGTTAATAACGAACAGATCATTTCCAAAGTAACATTCAGAGAAAGAACCACTGTGAAAGCTTTGCTTTTTTATTACGTGAAATCTAATATATTTTCTCTAATTTTAGCAGAATAAAGTGCATCGGGTCCCTGTGCGAGAGGTTTCAGTTGACTGAAACCTCGTGATGTGAAGAAAATGACAGACTGAGTCTTGTTTTGGATTGATGGGAGCAAAATGTCAGCTTTTACAGTTTACATGATGGCAGGACAGTTTATTTAAGTCGCACTTTTGGATGGTCTGTAGCCAACAATCCAAGAGAGACGGAAGGAATATTTCTTCTTTCCGCCATTTTGTCCTCTGCTAGAGAAACTCTTACGCCTCTTAAAAGTCCTCCTCTCTACTCTTAACTATTTTTACCTTAGGAGCTGTTTTTAGGGCTAAGATGTTTCGTGAATCATTTTTTATCTTTACTAAGATTTAATCCTAAATTTAAGGGACAATTCTAAGAAAATGCCCTCATTCTAAGATTTTTCTTAGAATTTCGTCACTAGGAGCCACTTTTAGGCTTAGGAAGCTTTGTGAATACGGGCCCAGGAATGCAATACACACCGGATGTTCGGATCAGAACACGGTTATTTGTCTTCTTTAGGAGGATTTTCTCCAGTCTAAGTGGAACAATGACTCTCTACTGCCCCCTACCTCCTGACCTACAGTTGCTTTAAGGTCTGGTTTAAGTAGAAGCAGTGGAGTCAGAGCTTTTCCAGTCCTCTCATTTCCTTCTTCTTAACACTCACAGCCTGGGACAAATGGATTAAACACAGGATTTACACGAACCGTCACAGTAATAGCATTCAATCTGCGCCCGTTAGAGCTCTAAACGGATCATGAGTTTGGAAAAGAGCCAGATTATTCACTCTAATCTCCGCCATGAAGGAGGAAAAAGAAAAGCGGTTCAGAAAACAGAACTGCTATAGTCAAACTTCAGCATGACCGTATGTACAGTATGAAGGAGTGTTAATAGTTCTCACACCGCAGCTCGACTCCTGGCTATTGAACTTGACATTGCTATTGAACAAAGCCGGTGATCCTGGCGGCTAAGCAATAACCGTCAATCCCCTGACTGATGCTCTGTTTAAACTGAACTCCTGGTCCGGTTCAATGGTGTCCAAAGTGTGTATCAGTGGGCGGTGACATTAGTACAAGTGGATCGACTCTGAATTTCGAGAACAAATTTTAATTCATTTGCATTGATGATGATTTCTCACAGCTGTTGTCTGATTTGTTTCCATGACAACACATCTGCGAGCTCGGGCCTGCTTGAAGGTGTCTTACTGAACGTGAACTAGGCATAATCAGACATTTATTATAAGCACTTTAGATCTACTTATTGCAAGTATTTGTGCTAAATTTAAAAGTCGTTAGCAGGTTCGAGGTTGGGGTTTATTCAATTTAACTCTGCACTGTGGATTTATATCTATAGACGTGTTTAATGGGACGTGAGATACTGTAGAGTGCCGTCGCTATCCACAGCATCGCTATACAGAAGAAGAGCATATTCATATCGGAGACTGAGCTATGCTATGCCTTCTTTAATTCTTTGTGCATTCAGTCTTTTTAGAAGAGTAAAAATAAACCGAACTGAGTATAAGTGAAAGGAGCTGAATATTACATGACCTACTTACATGATCTACTGGAGTGCAAGCTTCATCCAATCACTGACCAATCAGATTCTTAATACATCACAGATTCTAATCGGGTTATCTTGAACTAGACTCTGAAGAAGATGAGGAAAGGAAGAAAAAGAAGAAGACTGGTCTCAATGGCAAATGCGTGAGGTTTTAAATGAAGAAGTGAAAAAGCTGTGGGATGAAGTATAAGAGATGTGATGAAATGGGAAGCAGAATACAAAAAGCAGTGTAACTGCTTGAGTCCATCCTGCAGGAGCGTAACAGCTTCATCTGCTGAGGTTAGTGATGGGGTTTGGAACCAAACCATGAAGAAGAACATCAAAATTTATACATCAGAGGCGTCTGTCAGGCTGGGGCTCTGAGCGACAGGACGACTCTGAACAGAGCAACCGATGGGACGGATTGATTCGACCTCAAAGTCATATCATCAGAAAGCACGCCGGTGCTACAGTACGAGAGCGAGGGGTTTTATTTGTGCCGTGTGGCAGGAGAGACGCTGGATGAAATGGGAACCAGGCCGAGCTCAGCGTCCAAACGGATTTTAGCATCAGTGGATGCTGGCAATGAACTGATCTTGTGCTTTTTTTTTATAAGTGTTGAGCTTTTTCTATAATTCACCCTAAAGTTACACACCAAGGCAGGTGTTCGCTTCTTCGATCTTGCACCGCTGAGACCAAAAGTGAGCACAGCACTCGTCAGAGGAACGAGTCCCAGAGACACTTTCTTACCCACGCTTACTGGAATTAATAGAGATGTGGTGGAAAAACTTACAAGATACAGCGATGCATCGCCATTCTTTTATCTTGCAATTCATGTGTCACCACACTGACTCCAAAATCGTTTTAGTTTTAAAATCGATGCACATTTGCAATTAGGCGGTTTTGTTAAATGTTATATGTTAAAATTCCTGTAAAATCCTACAGGGGGCGCACTTTAAATGGTTTATACACATTGACAGGCAGCACAGCATCAGACTGCGTCACAGGAGCGAATTTTTTGCAAGTTTGTTTAAAACTGTGAAACTTAAAACAATGAAAAACATTTAATCATGATGGTTATAGAATTGCGATACAAATTGAATCAACACCGAAGTATTGTGATAATGTTGTATTGGGCGATCCCTGGTGATCCAATCTCTAATAATTAACGAGGAGTCAGGACCAATAACTGTTTGCAGTTTGTGTTTTATACAGTTTATACAGAGAGAGAGAGAGAGAGAGAGGTGTAAAGTCAGTACTTAATATTATGTCTTTATTTAATTAGATCCATGACTAATTATTACTATGACGTCTTTAAAGCATGTTAATGAGGTCCAGGAGCGGCAGCCTGCTGTGCACATCTGTATTCAGCACTATAACTCCGAGACGCAGCTTATTCAGACTAATCATTCATCTGACGAGTGGTGAGATCAGCGTATCCATTAAACCTTGGGCACGTGTTCATTACCGAACTGACGAAAAGGGTGCATCGTGGGCCGTTTAATCCGAGGAGGCTACAGAAATGGCCCGTGTCTCGATTCCTGCGGATGTTGGCATGGGGTAAAGGGGTACGGCTCAAAGCGATCTGAGCAAATCAGATCAAATCTGCGAATGAGCTTCATAAACGATTGATTTTGTGGGTCTTGGAACGAGACGAGGCCATCGTTGCGTCACTTCTCACCTCATTACTGCTGTAATTTATCATCATCACATCACGAGTCTCCGCTCTGTAAAGCCTGACATCGGCGAGCCTGGAAATCTCAATCCGCTGCGTCAGCTCATTTATATCCAAACCTACTGCTCTGCAGTTTGACCCCCTCACACAGACGGCAGGTTGGTGCTTGCAGCTGAGATTGATGAATTAATATACACTGGACCATAAAATAAACCCTTTATTTTCAATTTTTTTCTTCTCTTCCTGTTTTTTTTCTTTTTCTACTTTCCTCTCCAGAAAGATAAATCTTTATTTGACATGCTAATATATATATATATATATATATATATATATATATATATATATATAAAAGCGCTGGACGCTGTTTATAAACGAGAGTTTAAATCTATTAATTATCAGAAGCAGCACACGAATATCATTATATAATTGTTGATGTTACAGCTGGAACTCCTGTCCTGACCCATCAGACTTCAGCGTTCCACTGCACTGTGAATATAATCCTGATGTTAAACCCATGCTCTCGTTAACACCTTATAGTGAAGACTGTAAAAGTTGAAGCTGATCGGTTCGGGACTTCTGGAGCCTGCAGTAAGAGCTGATCTCGAACCTGCAGCTCTCAAAACCTAACGAAACCTTTAGCTGGAGTGTTTTTGAGTTATTGAGTAAAAAAATAACCCGTTGAATGAACTTAATTAAATCATGGAAAGTATTTCCACGTGATTTAATGGCTTTCTTTCAGCATTAAGCAATTTTGTTGGCCCAACTTCATGTTGTTAGGTTCAGGCAAATTAATTTATTAGGATTATTTAACTTATTTCCTACAGCTGCGTCCAACATAATGTAATACTGTTGAGCCAACATATTTTAAGGTTCATCCGACATATACATGAATAGGGTTTTTCAGTTGTAAATTAAGTTGATCCAACTCAAGTAAATTTCATTGGCACAACAGAATTGCTTAATGCTGAAAGAAAGCAATTGAATCACGTGGAGATTCTTTCCATGATTTGATTAAGTCCATTCAAAGAGTAACTACAATGCAAAAATAATGGAAATCTTCGCCGGATTTAAGTGAAAATATCGGCAGCAGAGATCTTCAAAATCCAGACAGGCCAGCTGATTGCACTTTTCTACCAGCTACAGTGGGCGGATTAAAGTGTTGGTGAGTTAAAGACTTTGCTGGACACTGGCCAGCCAGGACTGGAGTTGACGAGCCCAGAATGACCCGTTTTACACCAGCAGTAACTTACAAATGAGGTCTCAATTTGAGAAGATGTCCAAAAAAAAAAAAAAAAAAAAATCACAAATAAGTTTTAATTATAAAAAATAAAAAAAATAAAATAAACACCAACAGAGACATTTTGTACTTTAGAACTGTACGTTATGACTTTTACAAATGACAGACCGGAAACTCTTGAAGTGAGATGCAGACAGGACACTTTTCAGTCCCGAAATGCTGTGAAATATGGAGATAGATATTCAATTAAAATTCCCAAATGAAAAATATTTATCCTTTGCTCCTGTCGCTTCGCAACTCAGACCGAAACCAGAACCGAACCGCGGATTAAGAACGCGCATATGGTGACCGTCGGTATTTTAAGTGGAATTAAAAATACAAGAAATACACAAAATAACATTTATGTTCAGTATTTTGATTCTATTTAGAAAGATGGGAATTAATTCCTGCTTACCATTTCCACGTGCCCACCAAACGTTTCTCTTCTCAACAAACTGTGTTCTCTTCTCGCGATGTTTGCTTTGATGTTTCCGATTGCCATAGTGACAAGATCTCCTTGGTCTATCTCAACATGATTGAATCGAATACGTTGAATCAACATGAAGTTGTTGAATTTCATGCAAATACAACAGGATTTAAATCATGTTCATCTTGGAAACATGAAATTATTGTGTACACAACACATGTACCACATAGCCAGCTTCCTTTTTTTTTTTTTTAGTCTATTGTGATGTATTGAGTTACTGAGTGACTGTAATGTGTATTGTTTATTTTCACTAAAGTCAGCCGGAGTAACTGATTAAGATTCTCTCCTAACTGCAGTTCATTAGAACAAACATTTTATTCTTTTATAATAAATGAGAACGTGTGTTTTTGTGGCTATTTTAATGAGTTATTAACAATCATTCCTTTCCCTACAGCCACAACATCATAACCCAACAGACTGATTATCATTACAGACACTAAACTGTCTCTAAAAGCCTTATGTGATGAAAAACAAACATCGCCTCTTTTCCGGCCATGATCTCCAGACACACTTTTCTCCTGTCACACGTCCGTCTGCAGATTTGAAACCGTTCTCTTCTTCTCCGTGTTGTTTCGTCGTGACCCTGAGAGACAGAAGGTCATTAAATAAATATGAATTTGATGATGGATATCAGAATATCTGGGCTGAAGCTTGACGTGATGATGATGATGTGACAGCTTCAGAAACACACTCTCCCGCAGCGTGACCCTTCCGTCTCTATTGCGTCTCGCAGTCCGACAATAAAAGCCGATAAGCGCCTCAGTACATAAGCGCCCAGCTTTTCATTTCCAAAAAAAAAAAGTACACTTATGGAGAAGAAAACAGGCTTTTTTTTTTTGGACTGATTTTAAAGATTATTTTTAAGTATCGTAATCTATTGAGTGTAATGTACTGACTTTTCAAGGTAAAGTGAAGCTCTGGTCAGGTGGAGTGAGGGAAAACCGTACAGTTTTTCTTTTTTTTTTCCCCGATTTTCTCCCTAATTTAGTCGTGTCCAATTCCTCCCCGTCACTAGGGGGCGCTCCCACATTAAGGCTACTACTACCACTCAGCCGGGAGGGCCGAAGACTATCGCGTGTTTCCTCCGAACCACGTGACGCCAGCCGACCGCATCTTTTCGAACTGCTCGCTCGCGCACCGTTGGGGGCGGAGTCACACACTCGGAAGACAGCGCTATCCGCTCCCTCCGCTGCGCGAGCTCACAGACGCCCCTGACTGGCTGTAGAGCCGTGATTAATGTCGGAGCACTATGTACCACTCGTCGGCCCAAAACCGTACAGTTTTATGAGGTGGAGGTGTGAGAAATATTTCAGTCTCTGTGTGATAGGAAACCTTTATTACCGTATTTAAAGCAGACGTTTCTACATCTTCTGGTGTATAATAATACCGCATGAAAATAAAGAAATGAGACAATGTAACACACCTCTAACATCAAAGCAACATAAAACCTGCTACATGTAATATCTCTGATGTATTGTTTATCATGGTGTTAATAGTATATTGTTATATTATATTATATTGCATCGCTCAGCCCTTAAAATATACTGTGCAAAATAATTAAATGAAAGACTTGAACAGCCCTCGTATGTGAGATCAGGGACCGAGTGTTCTCTTAATATTTTGGTGCAATATGATTTATTAAGTAATAGTGATCTAATGAGTATCTAACGATCTAATACTGATCTAATGAGTAAACGTCCGAGCTGGAGACGGGCCGGTTCGCGAAGCCGAGCCGCAAAGAATCGATGCGTTTTAGCAGGACTAAGCAATCGCCTTGCCGAGCGGCAGACCGTCAGCCTCGAGAGGAATCGATACTCATATGCAGCAAAAGGAAACACAGTCATTTAATGAAACAAAGCTCTTATTATATTGTGTCAGGCGCGCACGGCTCGGCCCGGATTATCGACCCGCTCGCTGCTCGTTATAGCGCAGATCTTATTAAACCTCCGCGTACAGCCATGATTTTAATATTAGGCTCAGACCATGAGGACATTAGACACGTCCTGATCATCGATTTCAGGAAATATTGCGATATTATTTAATTCAGATGATTTCATGGAAATATTGCTCTTTAGTGCTGTTTAGTTACACCAGGTAACATTAGTGCAGTGATGAGAATCATTCAGATGCTCACGAGTATATCTACGTTATTAAAACAATATTCATTCATTTATTTAACTAATTTTTTGGCAAAAATGCCCTAGCTGAAAATATTAAATATAAATAATTACATATAAACAAATCATAAAATAATGTAAAAATGTATTATTCCGCCTGTGGAACATTTTTGTTGGAACATTTATGCTTTTAAAACAATACAGCGGTACCTTGGCATACAAATCTAATCCGCTCTGGAGGTGAGTTCTTATGGCAGAATTTTGTATGAAAAATGAAAATGAATTGTCACACAAAAATATTACCAATATTACCAATCACCAACACTATAATCATATTTTTGCATATAAAACAATAAAAACCTTTAGAAAAGACAACAACAACAAAAAAAACCTCACAGTCATACAACCTTAATGATTCCTCTTGGCACCAGTTGCTTTAAAAACCAAATTGAAAGTATCTCCATTTTCTTCTTGTTATCATCTTTGTTAACGTTCTTGGGCCCCATGGTGCAATGTCTTCACTAAATCTTGCACAAAATGCAAAAAAAAAAAAAACTCATCAAGAATATGGAAACTCGTTGAGGTCTCATTTAAACTTTCCACCGATGCAAACACGGCTCGTGGAATCCTCAGTCTCTTTCACTCAGACACGAAATAAACTGACTTCCAGGACGCGTGTCTGTGTGTATTGCTCCAGAACGTTACAGCTCTGTGTAACTCTCAACTCAGACATAACAAGGCGTGAAAGAATCAGAATCTCAGGGATCTACTGTAAGGTCAATGGGCTACAAGTATGATTCATTTCCTTCTTTTTAATCATAGTTGACTTATCGTATGATGCTACGTCCTGAGAAAATACCTACGCTAGTGAACATGCTAGCTTAGCCTAGCCTCAGATCCCTTCCTCAAATTCCTGCTCAGCACATCTCTGTCACAACTCCATGTCTTGAGGATAATGAGAGTGTAGCGTGGCCACATAAAAGGGGCATTTTTATATAGCGGGATAATGATTAAGGGTTGATAAAGCTCAAGTGCTTCGGTCCTGTTGCTCTTCATGCCGGTTTGCTTTTAGCGTGTCTGGCTTCATCACCTACCGGCATTTTATTTCATTGTCTGCCTTTTGCTTCCCTTCACGTTTGCTTGGTTATCGCCGGTATTGAGACCTAAATTGCTTTGGCATGCTTCCAGAAGTTCACTGTGAATGGTGATTGCTAACTCGAGGCCTGTACCGGTATTGCTCACAGTCATACGTCACAACCAGTAGCAACCAACAGAAGCTGTATTGAGCATATCCAACCCGTTGAGGGTAAGCTAAGCAGTATCAAGTTGGTTTTGTTATTTTATTTCTTTATTTGATTTGTTCGGTTTATGCATATCAGCTGTGTTGATATATCTTTGTATGTTTTTTTGACATGGCCATACTGTGATTGGTGTGGTTTTGTACTTACTTTTATTTGTTTATTCCCAGGAGCTGAGGTCTCTACGGTCGAACGCGTTTGGCCTTGCGGTGGTGGCTTCCCTCACTGTGTGTGCTAGTGTGAGTGAGTGCACTGTGGTGTGTAGTTGGAGTGTCTTACGAGAAGTACAACGCCATTTCTCTTACTGCTGGGAGCCTCAGCCCTGGTGATGGTCAGTTAGTTTTGTTGATTTATTTACATTAATCTTATTTTCAGTTTTGTTTAGTGTTACATTGATTGTCTTTCTTTTTTTCCTTGTAGTTTATTTATCCTTTTGGTTGAAGTAATTGTTTGTGTTGTGTGTGCTAGATACCGCTTATCTGCCTCAGCGGAAGTGTCTTTTAATTGTTTTAGAAGATTTTTTATATATTAATAAAGTAGATGCATTTGTTGATTGTTTACCCACGTCTCCTGTCTATTATTCTAAGGGACCGAACCTGTGTGTTTAACCTCCTTTTTAACATCAAAATCCTGTAGTAATATAGGTAAACATTTCCCCGGGTTAGATCTGGGGTGGCGTAATCGGAATTAATTTAGTTATTGATTGCCTTTTCTAAAAGCCTAGACCGCTCCCATAACATAACATAACATAACATACGATATTCCGCCTTGTGTTACAGCACACCCATCAGCTCAACTTACCTCCTCGGTTATGTCTTCTTCTTCTTCCTTTTATGCATGACCGGCCATCCGCTTGGAGTTTCCAGCCTTCGGTGACGCTTCAGAGACAGCGAATGTGCTCAACTTCATCGAGCAATGTGAAAATTACTTGGAGATCAGACCACTGCCCAGCGCAGAGCTGGTGGGAACCCTCAGCACAGTACTACGAGGACCCGCTCTGAGCTGGTGGAAGGCAGAGAAAGGCAAGGTGACAGACTGGGAGTCCTTTATACAGGCATTCATGGCTGCTTTCTTACCTGATGACTACTTGACGGAAGTGGAAGACAAGTTAAGGTTGCTGGTACAACAGCCTGGACAACGCCTGAGGGACTTCGCTTATGACTACCGGGCCCTCTGTCTAAAGTGGAAGCCTGACATCTCCGAGGAAGAACTAGTGGATCGTATACTTAATAACATCAACCCTAGAGTGGCCGGATGTCTCAGAGGCACCGTGAACACCGTTGAACAGCTGGTGATGATAGGTTCCATGGTGGAAAAAGACTGCAAGGGCACCAAAGATTACTGGCAGAAGGTGGGGTCTCAGCACGGTAAGGAAAAGAGCATTAAGAAGACGGCAGTTCAAGCTCCTTTAAAACAGCTCCGTCTCTTCTCCTGGTTCCAGTTACAGTACAGGGAAAGGAAGTAAATGCTGTGTTGGACACGGGCAGCTCATACACGCTCATGAGAGAACATCTATGGAAGCAGCTCGGCGAACAGGAAGCCAAGGGTGATGTTCCGTCTCCCCAGAAGTTTGTAATGGCTGACGGGAAAATACATCAAGCTCAAACACAAAGAACGCTTCATTACAACTGGCATGGTGCCGAATGTAAGCAAAAAGCATACATCATGAGCGACGCTCACCTGCCTTTCCCTCTGATTGCGGGACTGGACTTCTTAAGAGCCCCCGGAGCTGTCTTGGAGATCACTCGGCGAAGATACGGGCTGCAAACAGACAAAGGTTTCACCCACCATCCATTTCTAACTCCCCAAGCAAACCCTTTTCCATCTACGACAGCTGGCAGAGGCCGCTCTCACCTCCCTGCTACAACCAACCTGTATTACGCCTTACCCCTAACACCAGATCTTCTGCTGTACTCAGCTGTGTCCACTGAAACCAGGATGACATGGGACACCGATAACGAAGAGGAGCTGCTGAAACTAATGGCTGCGTGGCCTCGCACCACCTCCAACATCCTGGGGAAGACAGCATTAGTAAGACACAATCACTTTATCTGACGACACTCCATTCAGATCTCGAGCTTATAGAGTTTCTCCTTTAAAGAAAGATATCATAGAAAAACAGGTCGACCAGATACTGAAGGACAACATCATAGAACCTTCTTGTTCATCCTGGTCATCTCCCGTTGTACTTGTACCTAAACACGATGGGACTTACCGTTTTTGCATAGACTTTAGAAAACTGAACAGTAAAACCAAACCCGATGCGTATCCGATGCCTCTGATTCATGACATCATTGAATCCCTGGAAGGCGCCTCCTGGTTCAGCACTTTGGATCTGCAATCCGGTTACTGGCAGGTGGAGATGGAGAAAGAGAGCTGTGAAAAAACCGCCTTCATCACCACCAAAGGTCTCTTTCAGTTCCGGTCCATGCCCTACGGTCTCAGAAACGCAGCTGTCATGTTCCAAAGACTAATGGAGAAGGTTTTGGCAGACCTAAGAAGGAAATTTTGTTTCGTCAACATTGGGAGTAGATAATGATGTCATCAATCAATGGAGCGGCACATTGAACATTTAAATGCAGTGTTTTCGAGACTCACCCAAGCCAACCTCTCCCTCAATATGAAGAAGTGCCATTTCTTCAAAAGGCAGCTCAAGTTTCTGGGTCACATCATTTCTGAAGAAGGCGTACAGCTGGACCTGGAGAAGATCAAGGCAGAATATCCTCCACCACAAGACATCAAAGCGGTACAACGGTTCCTGGGTCTCGCTGGATGGTACCATAAATTCATTCCGCATTTCGCCGATATAACTGCTCCCCTAAATAATTTAAAAAGGAAAGGAGTGGGGCCTCCGAGTGGCGCAGTGGGTAAAGCGCTCGCCCTATCATCCGGAGATCGCTAGTTCGAATCCCGGGTGGTGCTGTAACCTCTCGCAGCCGGAGGTCTAGAGAGAGCTGATTGGCCGAGCTCTCTCAGAGGGGAGGGATGAGAGGTACATAGTGCTCCCACATTAATCACGGCTCTACAGCCAGTCAGGGGCGTCTGTGAGCTCGCGCAGCGGAGGGTGCGGATAGCGCTGTCTTCCGAGTGTGTGACTCCGCCCCCAACGGTGCGCGAGCGAGCAGTTCGAAAAGATGCGGTCGGCTGGCGTCACGTGGTTCGGAGGAAACACGCGATAGTCTTCGGCCCTCCCGGCTGAGTGGTGGTAGTAGCCTTAATGTGGGAGCCCCCTAGTGACGGGGAGGAATTGGACACGACTAAATTAGGGAGAAAATCAGGGAAAAAAAAAAAAAAAAAAAAAAAAGGAAAGGAGTGAAATGGGAGTGGACAGAAGCATGCCAAAACAGCATGGACACGCTAAAACAAGCCCTTCAGAATCCACCTGTGCTAGTACCATCAAACCTAAACCTGCTGTTCCAACTGCACACGGACGCCAGCGAAGTGAGATTAGGAGCCATCTTCACCCAAAACTCAGCCGAAGGAGAACGAGCAGTAGCCTACACCTCCCGAATGTTGAGAGGAGCAGAGCTAAATTACTCCACATCCGAAAAAGGAGTGTTTAGCAGTAGTTTGGGCAGTAGAAAAATGGAGGCACTACCTGGAAGGCAGGGCTTTTGAGGTCTTTACCGACCATGCCGCCTTGTCTTGGGCCTTCAACTGCCCTAAAACCAGCTGTCGTCTCACCAGGTGGACCCTAAGACTGCAGCAGTTCATCTTCACTGTTCATTACAGAAAGGGCTGTCTAAACTTGGGTCCGGATGCCCTATCCTGAGCGCCCCCGCCACTAGCTGTGGCGCCGCCCCTTGTCTAGCCATCTGGACCTCCAAAGGTTACTCCGACCTACCCAGCGATTTGGGTGAGATAACCCAAGCCCAACAGAAGGACCCTACGATCATCAAGCTGCTCAGAAAAGACAAACCAAGAAGCACACAAGATCAAAGGATCTCTTTCGAACTCCACCAAGGGGCATTATATCGCCGGGTACCAGTATGATACGGAGAAAACATAACATTATGCTGAAGAGTTTTCAGCTTCTGTTGGACATTTGATTGAACTCCTTTCCTGCTCATCAATTGTGTGTGTATGTGTGTGAGCGAGAAGGAGAAAAGGGGAGAGATGGTAGACCTGTTAATATTCTGTATCACTCTCTTCGTAGTATGCATGAATGGAATCCAGAGTAACAGACGAGTTACAGTCAGTAACTACAGATTGTTCGCTGATTACATCACTTGCTAAAAGCTGGATGTACGGAATAAACTCGTCTCTCCAAACCATCTGTTTAACACTAGAAAAATAGTGTTTTGACTGGGAAAAAGACCTCCATTATCAGACAGAGTAACATTGGGGCACGACGTCTGATCCAGTCGCTGTATTTCTACAGTATATTACACCCAGACATTTACACACGTGGACAAAATTGTTGGTACCCTTCGGTCAATGAAAGAAAAACTCACAATGGTCACAGAAATAACTTTAATCTGACAAAAGTAATAATAAATAAGAGTTCTATGAATATTAACCAATGAAAGTCAGACATTGCTTTTCAACCATGCTTCAATGGAATTATAAAAAAAAAGAACTCATGGAACAGGCCTGGACAAAAATGATGGTACCCCTAACTTAATAGTTTGTTGCACAACCTTTTGAGGCAATCACTGCAATCAAACGATTCCTGTAACTGTCAATGAGACGTCTGCACCTCTCTGCAGGTATTTTGGCCCACTCCTCATGAGCAAGCTGCTCCAGTTGTTTCCGGTTTGAAGGGTACCTTTTCCAGACAGCATGTTTCAGCTCCTTCCAAAGATGCTCAATAGGATTGAGGTCAGGGCTCATAGAAGGCCACTTTAGAATAGTCCAATATTTTCCTCTTAGCCATTGTTGGGTGTTTTCAGCTGTGTGTTTTGGGTCATTGTCCTGTTGCAAGACCCATGACCTGCGACTGAGACCCAGCTTTCTGACACTGGCCAGCACATTTCTCTCTAGAATCCCTTAATAGTCTTGAGATTTCATTGTACCATGCACAGATTCAAGACACCCTGCGCCAGATGCAGCAAAGCAGCCCCAGAACATAACAGAGCCTCCTCCATATTTCACAGTAGGGACAGTGTTCTTTTCTTGATATGCTTCATTTTTCCGTCTGTGAACATAGAGCTGATGTGCCTTGGCAAAAAGTTCCATTTTTGTCTCATCTGTCCATAGGACATTCTCCCAGAAGCTTTGTGGCTTGTCAACATGTAGTTTGGCATATTCCAGTCTGGCTTTTTTATGATCTGTTTTCAACAATGGTGTCCTCCTTGGTCGTCTCCCATGTAGTCCACTTTGGCTCAAACAACGACGGATGGTGCGATCTGACACTGATGTTCCTTGAGCATGAAGTTCACCTTGGATCTCTTTAGAAGTCTTTCTGGGCTCTTTTGTTACCATTGGGATTATCCGTCTCTTTGATTTGTCATGAATTTTCCTTGTGCGGCCACATCCAGGGAGGTTGGCTACAGTCCCATGGATTTTAAATTTCTGAATAATATTCAATTCAATTAAATTCAATTTTATTTATATAGCGCTTTTAACAATTGACATTGTCGCAAAGCAGCTTTACACAATAAAAAGAAGTAAGTTTTTATGCAATGTGTATGAATCAAAATGATAAGATTGTCCCTGATGAGCAAGCCGAGGGCGACGGTGGCAAGGAAAAACTCCCTGAGATGGTAATAGGAAGAAACCTTGAGAGGAACCAGACTCAACAGGGAACCCATCCTCATCTGGGTGATAACGGATAGCAGAGAATGATCAGCATAATAATGTGTACTGGAAGTTCAGTGTAACAGGAGATGTGTTAAAATTTAAATTAAAAGGAGTCCAGTTTGTTCCCGGAGGCTCAGGTAGACTGTAGGAGATTCCAGTCCTGAGCTATCGAACAACTGAAGTCACAGGTCCCCAGAGCATCAATCGATGATAGGACAGTCTTCATGGAAACCATCCCCAGCCACCAAGCGCATCCAGGCAGACCACACGGGGCATCCATGTGACGGGATCTCCAACCAGAAGCAGGACTCCAGGACGGGTTAGACGGCTTCAGAGGGCAGAGGGGTCTGGATCACTGGCAACTCAGGAGCGAACATGTATAGCTCGACAGAGAGACAGAGAGAGGGAAAGGAGAGATGGAGAGAGAGAGAGAGAGCAGAAAAGGAAAGAACAGAAAATAAGGAGAGATGGCAGTTAGGTATGGTCACAGTCAACATGTATAAGGTGAATGTATATTAGTGCAAAGTGCAAGCAGGGACTCCGGCAGGACTAACTATAACAGCATAACTAAAAGGGAGAGCCAGAAGGAAACACAAACATGAGGGCTCCCTGAGATGTAAAGGACAGCATCTAAACATACCAGTTCACCAGAATACTCTACGTCCATGAGTCCCCCAGATCTGCTCCTTTACCTAAGGTTAATCTATTTACAAAAATGCTTGGCTAAATAAATAAGTTTTTAGCCTAGACTTAAACACTGAGACTGTGTCTGAGTCCCGAACATTTATAGGAAGACTATTCCATAACTTTGGGGCTTTGTAAGAAAAAGCTCTGCCCCCTGCTGTAGTTTTAATAATACGTGGTACTGACAGGCAGCCTGCATCCTTTGATCGAAGTAGGCGTGGCGGATCGTAAGACACTAGCAGTTCACTCAAATACTGTGGCGCGAGACCATTTAGTGCTTTAAATGTCAAAAGTAGTATCTTGAAATCGATGCGAAATTTCACAGGGAGCCAATGCAGTGTAGATAAGATAGGGGTGATGTGCTCGTATCTTCTGGTTCTAGTGAGGACTCTCGCTGCTGCATTCTGTACTAACTGAAGCTTGTTTATACACCTAGTTGAACAACCAGACAGTAAGGCGTTACAATAGTCCAACCTAGAGGTGATAAAAGCATGAACTAGTTTTTCTGCATCATTTAGTGACAATATGTTTCTTATCTTGGCAATATTTCTAAGGTGAAAGAAAGCTATCCTGGTGATATTATCTACATGAGCTTCAAACGAAAGGCTGGAATCTATAATCACACCGAGGTCTTTAACTGTTGCACTTGATGGAACAGAAAGGCCATCTAAAGTTACAGTCTGATCAGAAAGCTTACTTCTAGCTACTTGTGGTCCTATGACTAGAACTTCTGTCTTATCAGGATTAAGCAGAAGAAAATTAATTAACATCCAATCTCGTATGTCCTGCACACACTGCTCAATTTTAGCAAACTGGTTTTTCTCATCTGGTTTTGCTGAGACATATAATTGTGTGTCATCAGCATAACAATGAAAACTAATACCATGTTTACGAATTATGTTGCCCAGAGGAAGCATGTAAAGGGAAAAAAGCAGTGGGCCTAAAACTGAGCCCTGTGGAACACCAAACTCCACTTGAGAACATGAGGAATGGTCACCATCTAAATCTACAAACTGATAACGATCAGTCAAGTAGGATCTGAGCCACAAGAGGGCAGTTCCCTTAATTCCAACTACCTTTTCTAATCTGTGAAGGAGAATACTATGATCAATGGTGTCAAAAGCTGCACTGAGGTCCAGTAACACAAGTATAGTGACGCAACCCTGATCAGAGGCCCATAGGAGGTCGTTTACTACTTTAACAAGTGCTGTCTCTGTGCTGTGATGAGGCCTAAATCCTGACTGATACAGTTCATTTATGCTATTTCTGTGTAGATGTGAACATAGCTGCTGTGATACTACCTTTTCCAAAATCTTGGAGATAAACGGAAGGTTTGATATCGGCCTGTAATTAGAAAGCAGACAGGGGTCAAGGTCAGGTTTCTTGATTAGCGGTTTAATAACGGCTAATTTAAAGGATTTGGGGACATACCCACTACTGAGTGAACAGTTAATTACTTTCAACAGGGGTTCTATTATTGCTGGTACTATCTGCTTGAGAAAATGTGTCGGTATAGGATCTAATATACAGGTTGACGATTTTGAAGAAGAGATGAGTGAAATTAGTTCCCTCGCTTCAAGGGGAGTAAAGTGTTCTAAGTTCTGATGTGATGTGGTTAGATCATCTGAATTATTTAAATTGTCTGGTTTCAAAGCCTGAATTTTTTGCCTAATATTTATGATTTTATTATTGAAAAAGTTCATGAAATCCTCACTACTGTATGATGATGTTGTAGAGATTTCTGCAGTGGTCTTGTTTTTAGTTAATTTAGCTACGGTATTAAATAAAAATCTCGGGTTGTTTTTGTTATTTTCTATAAGAGTGGAGAGATACGTTGATCTAGCATCACTGAGAGCTTTTTTATAGTTCAGGATGCTCTCCTTCCAAGCTATTTTGAATACTATCAATTTAGTTTGGCGCCATTTACGTTCAAATTTGCGAGCGGTTTGTTTTAAAGCACGTGTGTGGTCATTATACCAAGGAGCGAGTTTCTTATCTTAATCATTTTCCTTTTAACTGGAGCGACATTATCTAAGCTATAACGAAGTGCTGACTCTAGATATTCATTCGCCTGTTCGAGTTCTGTGAAGTCAGATGGCGATCCAATCAAAGTAGATAATTCTGGAAGATTATTGATAAAGCTCTGTGCAGTATTTGATGTAAATGTACGTTTAAGGTGGAAGCGCGGTGCTGTGCGTACATTATTACTATAACACGCTTTAATCGAGACAAGGTAGTGATCTGAGATAACTTCAGACTGTGGAATTGTGGTTATATTTCCTATACTTAATCCGAAGGATAATATTAAATCCAAAGTGTGACCTGCTTTATGAGTGGGTCCTACTACACACTGATTTACTCCTACTGAGTCCAGTATGGACAAGAATGCTGTTCTCAGTGGGTCTTCTGGATTCTCAAAATGAATATTAAAGTCTCCAGCAATTAACGCTTTATCTACAGAAACAACAAGGTTTGAAAGGAAATCTGCAAATTCGCAGAGAAACTCCGAGTACGGCCCAGGGGGTCTGTAAATGATGATTAGCGGGATTGACTGAGCTGACTTATGTTACTATAGAGAACTTCAAATGCATTAGATTTAAAACTGTGTTTTTGTACGAGAGACAGATTATCATTATAAATAACTGCGACTCCTCCTCCTCTACCAGTTAGCCGAGGCTGGTGTATGTAGCTGTATCCAGGAGGACTAGCTTCATTTAGAGCCACATACTCGTCCTGTTTAATCCAGGTTTCTGTTAAACATAATATATCAAGCTCCTGATCTGTGATAGTTTCATTAACAATAACTGCTTTAGATGCGAGAGATCTAATATTTAACAGTCCTAGCTTCAGATCAGAGGTGCTGGCTGCGCATTCAGTGTGATCTGAGTTTGTGGTGTCTATGTTAATTAAATTACTAAAACAGACTTTCTGAGTCTTTCTAAATGTATGTTTATGTTTATCTCGGGGAACAGACACAGTCTCAATCTGATGAACCCTGAGTGACGACTCTATGCAGCTAGCAGACGGTTGGTTTAGCCTGTCTGTCTGCTCCCTGGCCTTGGCTCTGGATTGTCACCGATTAACTAGGCCTCTTCTGAGACTATGTGCTATACTACAAGAAATGAGAGCAGCACCTTCCCGAGTGGGATGGACACCGTCCCGCCCTAACAGGCCAGTTTTGCCCTCAAAAGTCTTCCAATTGTCAATGAAGCCCACGTTGTTTTCGGAGCACCACCTGGACATCCAGCGGTTCAGCGACCATAACCTGCTGTAAGCTATGTCGCCACGTCTCATTGGGATGGGACCAGAGCAAATACTTCTTCGGACATCGCCTTCGCTATTTTAAACACCTCTGTAAAGTTACTCTTACTAACCTCTGACTGACGAAGGCGTATATCGTTAGCTCCAGCATGTACCACTATCTTAGAGAACCTATGCTGACCTAGAGCCCTAAGATTACCTGCTATGTCCGGTGCTCTGGCTCCCGGGATACACCTGACCACTGCCGCTGGCGCCCCTAAAGGCCTAGCTAATTTCACGTGCCTCAGTATAGAGTCTCCTATAACCAGAGCTCTTTCAGGTTTCTCAGCGGGTGCATCACTGAGGAGAGCGAACCTGTTGGACACGTGAAGCGCAGAAGAGGTGTGCTCCGGTGGGCTAGCCTTAGCGTTAGCTTTGGCTGAACGAGTATGCCGCCGAGTCGTCACCCACTCGCCCCGCTATGAGGCTCTACTGCCGGAGTCGGGGGCTGGTTATCTCCACCTGTGGCACCCAGACTTTCCACTACAGGATTAACGCTGCTCTCGCGCTCTCTAACCCTCTCTAAAGTCTGGATGCGCTCCTCTAATGCTACTATCATATTATTATGAATAATATGTGCAACTGTAGTCACAGGAACATCTAGCTGCTTGGAAATGGTCTTATAGCCTTTACCTTTAACATGCTTGTCTATAATTTTCTTTCGAATCTCCTGAGACAACTCTTTCCTTCGCTTCCTCTGGTCCATGTTGAGTGTGGTACATACCATGTCACCAAACAACACAGTGACGACCTGGAGCCCTATATATAGGCCCACTGACTGATTACAAGATTGTAGACACCTGTGATGCTAATTAGTGGACACACCTTGAATTAACATGTCCCTTTGGTCACATTATTTTCAGTATTTTCTAGGGGTACCATCATTTTTGTCCAGGCCTGTTTCATGAGTTTATTTTTTTTTTATAATTCTGTTAAGGCATGGTTGAAAAGCAATGTCTGACTTTCATTGGTTAACATTCATAGATTTTTAAAAAATTATTACTTTTGTCAGATTAAAGTTATTTATGTGACCATTGTGAGTTTTTCTTTCATTGATCGAAGGGTACCAACAATTTTGTCCACGTGTGTATGATGAGAGAGCGCGAGAGAGAAACACTGAAGCGTTTAAAGGTAACTGCTCTCTCCATCCAGTCTTGTTAAAAAAGCATTTTCTGTAACTGGACATCCAGAAAGTTTTCTCGGAACACCCTTGCTCTAGAAAGCTACAGAACTCCATGTACTGAATTTCAGGATAAACTCAAACTAAGCTTTAGATTAGCTTGGAATCAGAGCAGGTCAGTGCTACCAAGATGTTAATTAGCATGGCGCTTTTGCCAGCAGGACATTACAGTTGGCACCGGCTATGAATTTTTACCTGATTAAAAACAACAACAACAACAAAAAACACTTCACTAGTGTTTGTGTTGTTTTTTGACTTTCTTTGAAGTACATGCTTGGACATTGTTGGCTGGTTTTGCTCCACAGGCCTATCTGAGACTTGGTGAAGGTGAGGGGCGTCGCAGGCCGAAACGTCTCAGAGCAGCTGCTGCCGTACAAGCCTGGAGGAGCGGCGAGAGTCGATCACATTGTGCCCAGGTTTCAATGCTTTCACATCAGCATGAACAGCTCAATCCTGGCAGCCACCGAAAACCATGTGTTACCTCAGCAGCTGGGGACGTGAACGAGCACAATAATACCATGATGAGGTTCCTTAATTAACAGATTGCTGTCAGCCTGACAGCAAAAAAACAGCAACAGTGAGTCCTTTCCCTCAGTCCTGCCCAGTCTGCGGCCTGTCAGGAGGCTCTGCACACTCAGTGTACAGCTTCAATTCAAACCTAAAGAGCTTTCAACAACTTTGCTGGGGTTAATTAACCTAAATGTCCTGCACACATTGCCCAACTATGGTAAGCTGGTTTTTCGCATTTGGTTTTGCTGAGAAACTGTGTGTCATCAGCATAACAATGGAAACTAATACCATGCTTACAAATATTAGTTGCCCAGAGGAAGCATGTAAAGAGAAAAAAGCAGTGGACCTAAAACTGAACCCTGTGGAACACCAAACTCCACTCGAGAACATGGAGAATAGTCAACATTTAGATCTACAAACTGATAATGATCAGTCAAATAGGATCTGAGCCAGGAGGGGTCGTTAAGGGCCGTTCCCTTAATTCCTACTACATTTTCTAATCTTTGAAGGAGAATACTATGATCAATAGTGTCAAAAGCAGCAACCCTGATCAGAGACCAATAGCAGGTCATTTACTACTTTAACAAGTGCTACCTCTGTGCTGTGATGGGGCCTAAATCCTGACTGATACAGTTCGTTTATGCTATTTCTATGTAGATATGAACATAGCTGCTGAGCTAGTACCTTTTGCAAAATCTTGTAGATATAAGGGAGGTTCGATATCGGCCTATAATTTGACAGCTGACAGGGGTCAAGGTCAGGTTTAATAACTTAATTAGCGGTTTAATAACTGCTAATTTAAAGAATTTTGGAATATACCCACTGCTGAGTGAAGAGTTCATTATTTTCAACAGGGATTCTGTTATTGCTGGTACTACAGTATCTGCTTGAGAAAAAGTGTCGGTATACAGTAGGATCTAATCCACAGGTTGACGATTTTGAAGAAGAGATGAGTGAAATTATTTCATTCTCTTCAAAGGGAGTAAAGTATTCTAGGTTCTGATGTGATGTGGGAAAAATTGCCTGTAGTGTATGAATGAGCATATGAGTGTGATCCCAAATCTCCTGGGATATGATCCAGACCCCCCGTCACCCTGCACACAGGATAAAGCAGTATAGACAATGAGTGAGTGAGTGAATGAGTAAAAAAATGTGAGTTTAGGCGTCAACACATCTGGATGGCCGCATACTGAAATTCAGATCATTCGTCATAAATGAATCATAAATATAACATTACAATCCAAATAAGAAAAATGTCAATGAAGACAGGCAGAATAGGACCAATCCAAAGGCCAGACTGCAAGCATTTCTCAAAGAATATTTTAAAAGTTTTATATTTCACAAGACAGGAACATTCTAACTGACATTGCATTTGAAACACACTAGTATCCCAAGAGGTGCCATTTACTGTAAAATTCACACTCATCCCACCTGAGATGTAAACTGAGCATGTAAGTGTATGCTGAAAAACATTATTTACTGTATAGGGTTATTTACATATTGTTTTTGCTTAAGGTGGAAAAGAGACATCAGTGTTGGATTGGTGATGGAGAATCTCGTAGACATCTGAAACTCCTGATGAAAACATATGCTTACAGCAACTCTAGTATAACCAGCATAATATTCTACCACTCTCAAATACTTCAGATTTATCAATAGATCCTGCTAAGCTGAAGCTCTAGTTCTCCTGCCGGAGGTGTGAGGAACATGCAGATAGCTACTGATGCCTGTGATTTACATTCTCCATCACTTTCGCTTGCGGATGAATACACACATCGACGGGAGAGCCGAGAGCTGCTGCTGCCAGATCGATGAGCTGAGAGCCAAATAACGCATGCAAGGCACAACCAGCTATAAATAAACAGTTAAATATTCCAGGATTTAATTCATTCCTAATGTCTCCAATGTTTTTCAGCAACTGTGTGGTGCCTTTATTTATGGCTGAACCGCATGGTTTAATTAAGGCTTAACTAAATTAGGTTAATCTCTGTCCACAGAAGGTAAATTGATTTCAGTAAAAAGAATTGAGTGTTTTTTCGATATTTGTTAATGTGCTAAATCTGGTTAATAATGGCACCACATGCTAACTTGAACTACAGAGCATGGAGCAAACTATATAAGAAATTCCTGGGCTGGGTATCGACTGCATCACATGCACACACACGCACACGCACGCACACGCACGCACGCACGCACGCACGCACGCACGCACGCACGCACGCACACACACACAATTTCATTTAATACTTTAATAAGCTTACATGAACATCCCAGGTTGATCTTTTCGTCCTGAAGCTTGAAGACAACAGTTTGACCCTGATATGACCTCACGATGAGTATCACCCCCAGACTGGACAGGATTACTGACAGGAGGGAAAAGAAGCTCCAGGCTCTTACCTACTGATGCGCTGACAGGTTAGCAGCAAGCCAGGAAAGAGAGTCACTTAATAAATCAAAACTGACAAGCACAACTTTTATTCGCCTCACACTTATATTTGCTCTGCAGCAGAATTGAACACCCGACTCATCCATGGAATGCCGGGGAACACTGCAGGAAATGCCACCGAGAGCTTCCGAGCTAAAACACGGTCCATGAACCGTCCTGGACTTACTGAGTGTGCTTTTTGTGCCAACTAACAAGCTGAGAAAGATCCTTTTCACACACCTTCCTGTAATCACAACTCTTGTTTCTGATTTCATTCCTCTCCATAACAATAATCCTCGTATGTTATGAGCTCGCGCTGTATTAAACGTCATAATCATACCTGCAATTAAGCAGCACAAGGTCATGAATGAAATGAGGAGTGTGGGACGTGTGGAACATGGGAGTGATGGTAATTTACGCACTGAGGAGCCTGGACAAATATTATAAGGAATTAATACATCAGCTTGTTTCAATGGCTTCTAAAAAACGTGCCTTTTCCAACAAGGTTTATCGTCACGCCCATATATACTGTAGATCTTCATCTTCATCTCGTACGTTAGCACTGGATAACTCTCTTTTGTTTTTGTTTTTTTCCACAGTGACATGAGACAGATTGGTGCTACTCACAGACACCCCGGGTCTCGGGACCAAGTTGTGAGACGTGTGGCAACACGAGAAAGTCTTGAACGGTGCATTTAGATTCATCCAACAGTTGTTCTAACAGAAACTCAGCATGTTATATATATACACACACACACACACAAGTCAGGAATAGACTTACAAACAGACACTGAGTCACACCAAACTGACGAAACACGGCTATGTATGAGACAGCTGTAGCGGAAATATGAACACAGATAAACAAGCGTGATACACCATGAGCTAAGAGCTGTATGAAGAGCCAGCGTGAGACATAGGAATACAGAGAGCGATTTGACGTCCCAGTCTAGCAGAACTCTAAATAAGTAATAAAACATGACGAGGAGTGTTATTATAGAAAAATCATCAACAATGGGATTGTGTAACGCAGCGCAAGGCAAAGCAGAGTAACTGTTACTAAGCCGGATTTGATTATTTGTCTATAATGAAGTGAAGTTTATTCCTTTTACATCACAGAAAATCACCATCAGTAACCATGTAACACCATCCGTTTATTATAGAATGAAAGACTTGTTGTCTGTTGATTCTCATATTTAATGTTGTGAAATATTTATTAGTATCTAACATTCAAATAATAATAATCTATTTCCTGCTATCACTTACATTAGAGCAGCCAGGCAAAAGCTAAAGTATACCGTCCTGTATCTCAGCTATTGTTGTTTTTTTTTTCTTCCCTTCATTTATTTAAGATTCAAGATTTATTGAAATTTATGAAGAGAAAATAAAAACTGCTTCTCGTCTTAAACCACCAAGTTCTCTGTCCAGAAGAGAACTTGGTGGTTTGTTGCCATAGAAACTATTTTTTTTTATTTCTATAAAATGATGGTGTTTATATATATATATATATACAGAGCCATACAGTACATGAAAAAAAAAAGATGTTTATAATCCTGAGGTCACTTTTTGAGTAAATATTAAGTGTTAAGATATGATGCGCATGTTTTACCACTTCTTAGATAAAAAAAAAAAAAAAAATGTATATACTGTAAGACTGAAACCCCCTTCTGTGCACATCTAATAATCCAGCATATTCACTTATTTGATGATATTTATTGATGGCCACAGGGTGCCAATAATTCTGTCATCACACTGTCAACTGATAAAGCTGCAAACACGAGTCAATAAACAAAGAGCTTCGGCGTCACGACGGATCAGATTTATTCTCGTCTGTTTTCTTGCTCCGGTCGTCCAAACCTATTTGTAATTACACCGCGAGAAATGTTTCATCTTCAAAACTTCTGAAAGCTTTTTTGACACGAGACATGAATCATTCAGAGATGCTTCACTATTTTTAATATACAACCAACAAACTGAAAGTACTGAGAGATTAAAATGTTCATTTCCACCCCCCAAAAACAAACAAACAAAGTATTTAGAGGTGGTGTTCATAGGGAAAAAAAATGCAGAACAATTAGTGAAAAGCTAACCTCATTAACCTGTAGAACTGATCCGATATTATGCCCAGGAAGTCTTAAACCTGAGAGAAACACGCTGCAAAAGTGTACGAATCAAGACATTTGCACAGCTCCACCTGCTAACTCCGCCCCTCACACTAACCAGAACTCGGCAGGCCACGGGAATGGACCTCCAAACTGCAAAAAACATTATTTAATATCAGTATTAATCAGTGCAATTTATGAACCGTCTCCTTAACTTCTACATGAGTTACCCAATTAGCCCGAGATAATCACACTGCACTTGACGCTAATCAGTAAAGTTACAGTTTCAACAGATTTATGTCTGAGCCGGCGTTGTTACTGTCTCTGTGTAATTGTCAATAACTACTCAGCACAATGATCCTAATGCACGAAACAACACACTCGTTCCTTAGGAAACTGACAGCTCGGCACTCGGCACGAGTTTCTTGTCTTGCGTCTGTTGATTTTCCCCATGAGTTATGTCCGTTCAGTGTGCTTCTTGTTTTGGTTTTGGTTTTATTGTTAAAGTATATTTGTTTGTTTAAGTTCCCTGTTTTGTGTTTAAATAAAACATCGTTTTCCGATAACAGCTGGATCCTTTGCAATTATGCCTCGCACCACCAACCGTGACAGATGAAGGATGAAGGATTCTACCTGAAGGAAAGAAGAAAGTGTGAGCAAAGCTGGATCGCTTTTCAGACTAATATTGAGAAGCTGCAAAAATACTCTTGGTAAAGAGAAATGAACAGAAGTACTGTTCATCACAAGCCTGAGCTTGGCCATCAGAATGCATCAAAACGAGAGGTTCTGGAGGTAACTTCTACAGCTGAGGTGAAACTGGACTTAATAACTTACATGAATGAATCTTAGGTCTTAGTGATTTATTTTACATGTGTAGCCTGTTTGAACAGAACCTCGATGTGTTCTCCACTTGGGCCTGGGTCCGTCAGGTGGGTGAGAACTCTGGAGTGACGTACAGCTCTTAGAGAGAGAGAGATAGAGAGGAGGTCTTACTCCACGTTAAACTGAACTCCTAACTGAGCCAAAAGGGCACAAAGTGAATCAGATATGCAGGGTGTTTCAGGTTGCAGTGGTTTTGTAGATCTGCGTCGCTAAACTGAGCCCTGAGCAGAAAAGAAACCAACAGTAGCCAGCCTTTAGGCTTGTTTACGTATTTTAATACTATTTTTTTTTTTTTTTACATTTTTACTCCAGTTTCAATAAGTCTGGAGCTGTGGCCTTTAAATCTCACTTGCTTATGTTCGATTTTGCCCTTTTATAAAAATGTGTCTTAGTAATGTTTGCCTCCTGCGCTGCTGTGAATGTTTTCATATCATGTTTTCTCTCTTTTCTCTGCTTCCGTTTTTCAGCTAACACACTCGGAGCCCTGCCACCGAAAGGATCAGTAATATAACACCAGGAGCTGCAGGGATATTAGATTCATGAACAGGTTTTCATATCAGTTGACACTGAAAGAGAGAGAAAAAAATACCAAAGATGGGCTTTAAAACAAGAAAAGAGCCGGAGACAATACAAGCCTTTGTCTCGGTTAAAACATGAATCGGGCCTAAAGGAACCCAAGGCCATTCACTACCTTCACCACTATTGATCCACAGAGCCTCATACGTAAATATTAATGATCACATTAATAATGTGTATATGTTAAGCTTATGATTATCATAAAGCTGTCAGTTGAAATCATATAACAAATCAATCACTCTGATTCAAATTCCAAAAAATCGAATCCGAAAAGCCAACAAAAGCTACTTTGGCAACAAAAGCCAAAGTTCAAAGCAGTGCTTATCCAACACGGCCATATGAAAGGACCTTTCTCCTCCTGCTTCTGGCTTATATTCTCAGGTTTATTGGGTTCTGGTTGTAAGGTGTAATCGTAATCACAAGACGATTCAGCCTGAAACCCTGTCCAAAGTGAAGATTTTCCAAAACTCTGTTTTCAGTGGTGTTGTGTGGAGAAAGGAAACAGAGATTTTGGTTTGTTGTACCGTCACCTTGTGTGCCGGTGATATCACTGTCGGTGTGCTAGTCTCCTTGATTTGATGTCAGCTTTGTTCATGAGAATATTTCGTGCGATGTCGGGCTAAACCAGTGACCGTTAACGTTGCTTACTGGACTTTTTACATGCGTGTCCATACGCGCACTGTTACGCAGACATTATGCTAATGAACAGAGGTGCCTGAATGTACTATGAAGCTCACTGCTGCTAAATACAACACTCCAAAGACACAGACTCCACAGAAAGCGATGGCGGTTTTGGATGAGACCCGGTCAGACTTCTACGTGGCGGAACTGGTATGACATTTTGTCTAGGCTTCTGATTGGCTCCCTGTTGATTAGGGTTGCTCCTAACAGCACTTAACAGGGCGTTTTGTGTTTTCATCCAAACAAAGATATTTTTAACAAGTAGGTTGTGTGGACAGAATTATGAAAAAAAAAAAGGCGAAAAATCTTGGTTTTTAAAAATACCTCTTTTAGAGAAATAACCACCCCCCCCCCCCCCAGATCTGTGAAGTTCAACACTTCATGCAGAAAACAATAATTACTAGTAACTTTTGCTTTTCCATCACAATATACCATCAAAGCTCACTGTTTCTCAGCATTGAAACAATGCCAGACACCTTGAACTCGTATATTTTTGGAGAAAAGTGAGAAATGTTTTCTTCCTTCTTTTTTTTTTTTTTTTTTCCCCACACAGTATCACATGAGTCTGATTCTGCTATGCTTACAGTGAGTAAAAATTCAGATTGTCAATAAAATTGGCATAAATGCTTTAAATCCGGCCTGGTGATTGAACTCGGTGACCCAGCTTCACTTTTCCTCCTCTGAATGGCACCATCGATGTACTTAAGCCTTCTGCATCATACAATCCGTCTCTGTTCAACCCAGAAAGATCCCAAACTCTGTCACACAATTCCCAGAGACACTGAAGCCTTTATCAGATAAGTAGCCAAATCCTTCACACTGGCTCCCATCCCACTGCACATAATATGTCTTCCTCTTCATCTCATCCTGTGCAGAATTTAACAAGGCTGTCAGCACGTTCACCAGCTCATTTATTCTCTCGACCTCTGCCAGCAAACACCATATAACAACCGTCTGCTAACGACGCCGGATACGTTGAGGCGTCTCGGTAATTCACTTTCGCGATATAGAGCAAAGAATAAAGTCGCTTTGACGTCTCCGGAAAACAATGGGAAAATTTGTGCATGCATAGAAAAGAGGTGACAAACACGCTCAAAAGACTCAAAAGAAAATTTTGCATAAACGAAATTGTTATGTTTATGAGCACAGCTCCTTTTGTACACCACAATTACAAACTAAATCCAGACAGGAAGCTTTACAGAAATGTGTTTCAGCAACTCTCGTTATCGGAGCTCCCTGTCAAATTTTAATAGTCGCCGCTGCACGGATGGTGTTACGTTGCTAGTGTCGCTTGTGTCATGCATCGATTCAGAAGCTATTTATCCTGCACGCCGAGACGCACTCTGAATGATTTAGATGGTGTGGAGATTTCACGTAACATCCCCTACGTCTCCTGCTCTGGCGTTATTATTTTCTCCCGACTTATTTGTGGGTTAATCGTCTGGGCTGGGGGAAAATTACACAAGCAGAAATACATGGAGAGATAAAGAAGGATCCACCAGCAACAGCAGTGGCTTCATAAGCCAAAAAAAAAAAGAAAAAAAAAAAGAGAGCAACTTTATCACTTTCAGAGCAAGAGAACTAAAGGTAGGACAGATGCGGTCGAGCTGGAGGTCATAGAGTGTAAGGACAGGTGTAATCTAATTTAACATTCATGGAAGGGGTCTCCAGTCTCAGCATCAGTATTACTGCTGCATCGCCAAAAGTTTTGAGAATGACAGAAATATATCCTTTTTACAAAGTCTGTGTAAGGGACTACCCTTGTTTTTTGTAGTTTTTTATTAGTCAACTCAGTTTCCCAGAAGGCACCTCGGTCAGGTGATGCTGGAGCTCACCTGAACCGAGGTAGCTCATTAGTATTGCCATAAATAGCTGATTGTTCTGGGAAACTGGGTCGAGCCTTAACACTGTCAGTGGATGTTTGTTTTGATTTGGTTTTGTTTTGATTGTGTTGTATTTCACTTTCTGTTTATTTGGGCTCTACTTTGTTCTGTGATCTGTCTGATGTGTAAGTGTACCTTTTAGTTTATTTTGTTTATTTATGAGTGTTTAGTGTGTTCCCCTTCCGTCCAGTCTCTAGTTGTCCTGTCCCGTCCCGTCCAGTCCTAAAGCCTCCGTGTCAATCCTACAGGGTCTGAAATGCTTGATGGGTCCGAAAATGTCTAGAAAGGTCTGTAAATGTTAAAGGAGACTGGGTTTGTGTATGTTTGTCCAGAGCCCTATGGTTTCTTTGTTTGTGCACAATTAAAGACTTTATGTTGATACGACCCCTTTGCACTTATGCTTGCCTTTTCTGCCCACGGCAATAACACCTGCCCAAACTGCCCGTCATACCAGTTCGTGACAGTCTGCTGCTTTAGTGCTTTTAGATCTTATTGTCTTTTATAGACAATTAAATTAAGTTTAAGCAATTTTTCAAGACCTCTACAATTCATCCTGGCATGCTGGGCCACATCCTGCTTACCTTCATACACTTCAAGAAGGGCAGCAAAGAAGCCACATCACTCTCCAGGAACAACATTAGGGACAGATTGATATTCTACAAAAGGTGCAGGGAATGGACTGCTGAACTGTGGCTCGGGGGAACAAAACAATGACATTTTGGTTCCATATCCATAAACAGCCCAAACCTCAATCCCATTGAGAACTTGTGGTCAATCCTGATGAGGAAAGTGGACAAATAAAAACCCACAAATTCTGACAAACTCCAAGCATTGATTATGTAAGAATGGGCTGCCATCAGACAGGATATGGTTCAGAAGTTGGTTAACAGCATGCCGGGGCGAACTGCAGAGGTCTTGAAAATAAAGGGCACTACACTGCAAATATTGGCTATTTGCATAAACTTTATGTAATTGACACTCATGAAATACATTAGTATATGATAGGTACAGTTGGAAGAAAAATAGTATGTGAACCTTTTTGGATTATGAATTGGTTACAAAATGTGTTCTGATCTTCATCTACTGTAAGTCACAACAATAGAAAAACTGCTTAAAATAATACTACACAAACATTATATGTTTTCATGGTTTTATGGAACATAACATGTAAACTTTCGCAGTGCAGGGTGGAAAAAGTATGTGAACCTTTGGACTTAATAACTGGTTGACCCTTGTCACGTTTCTGGGTGCGAGGCATAAATGCAGAGGATCCAGGTGGTTCAGGGAAACGATGTTTATTGATTATAAACATAAAAACATGGAAATGAACAAAACAGATATACTTTAAATGAAAACGAAACCAAAACACGAATAGAATAACCACGAACTAAACACAGACATTAACGAGGTAAATCAACAGATGCAAGACAAGAAACTGAACTAAAACAAACCATTTATAATAAAACTAATGAGCAAGTCGGTTCAGGTGAGCGCCCCACGTCACCTGACCGAGGTGCTCAATAGGAAATGAACTGAAAAAAAGGAACTACACACAAAAATCACAGGGCGCTTTGGCGCCCTCTAGGGGTTATCCCTGACAACCCTCAACCAAACATTTCCTGTAGTTGCAGATCAGTAATTTTGGACCAGTCCTCTTCACAAAACTGTTTCAGTGTAGCAATATTCTTGGGATGTCGCTCTCTTAAGGTCATGCCACAGCATTTCAATCAGGTTGAGGCCATTCCAGAAGGCGTATTTTGTTCTGTTGAAGCAATTCTTTTTTTGAGTACTTATACGCTTTGGGTCATTGTCCTGTTGCATCACCCATCTGCTGCGGAGCTTCAGTTGGCGGACAGGTGGTCTTACGTTTTCCTGCAAAATGTCTTGATAAACTCTGGAATTCATTTTCCCGTCAATGACGATCCATACAGGCCCTGAGGCAGCGAAGCAGCCCCAAACCACGATGCTCCCTCCGCCATGTTTTACAGTGAGGTTTTGATGTTGGTGTGTTGTGCCTTTTTGTTTCTACACACATAGTGTTGTGTTTTTTCCAAAGAACTCAATTTTGGTTTCATGTGTCCACAGAATATTTTGCCAGTAGTGCTGTGGAACATCCAGATGCTCTTTTGCAAACTTCAAACGTGCTGCAATATTTTTTTGGACAGCAATGGCTTCCTCCATGGTGTCCTCCCACGTACTCCGTTTTTGTTTAATGTTAAAATGGTAGCATGTACCAGCGATTTCTGTTATAGCTGACACTCTAGGATTCTTCTTTACCTCCTAACCTTACCTAAGCATTCTGCGCTGTGCTCTTGCAGTCATCTTTACAGGACGATCACACCTAGGGAAAGTAGCAACAGTGCTAAACTTTCTCCATCTGTAGACAGCCAGACTTACCATGGACACATGAACATCAAGGTCTTTCGTTTTTGTTTAATCGTTAGAGTCACCACAGATTTTTAAGATTCATTCATTCATTCATTCATTCATTCATTCATTAATCTTTTTATATTATCTGTCCTGTAAAGGACCACAGGGTGAGCCACTGTCTTATCAGAGTTTCCCCAGACACTGCTGCTTTCAGTTCATTTGTAATTGAGGCACGAGCAAGAATGAATGCCCCATTTGTGTTTTGCATGAAAGAAGAGCATCGTGCAGGTTGTACCTGGTAGCCAAACAGCCCACAAAAGAGCACAACCTGAAGCGTTTGGATATCCGCAAACAAAACTTAAGGAAAACTTTGAACTCCAAGGAAGGTGAAAGTGTCTTAAAGAGAATCATTACACAAGACTGCACAAGAGTATGGAACTGAATCCTGAATCATTCTCAACCAACCGAAAAAAAAAAAAGTTCAAAAGTCGTCCATCAGCTGGAAAATTGATGATGCTTACGGCTTTCTGGGATTCTGAAAGGCCTGTATTGGAACATTATCAGGAACAAGGTTCAACAATCAACAGTGCTCATTGCAGTAAAACGCTTATTGAAGAGCTGAAGCCTAAACTTTGGATTAAGCACAAAGAACTGCAATCCAAGGGCATCATGATTTAGCACGATGATGCACGGTCACACACTTCAGCCCACACTGTTGACGCTCTGCAAAAACCTTTGCTTTGAGATGTTACAGCATCTGTTGTCCTGATCCCGCTCCATCAGCTCTCACCTCTTTGGTCCCCTAAATGCAGCCCTACGAGGACGATTAATTTAAATAAATTCTATAGCCAGTGTGCGGATCATTTTTGACTTGCATGTAGATTTATAGTAACACTTCATGATGTAGAAACAAGACTTATAACAGCTATAAACTTTTATCCTGTATTTTTTTTTCCCCCCTTGAAGTTCTTATGAATGAAATGCAACCTGTCATGTGAACGAAAGACCACAAAGAAGTGTAAACCCGTCTATCCTGAAGATGTCAGAAACGTACTGTAACACTACAGCTTTAGCTCTGACTGTTCTACAGTTCAATCACTGGCGACTCCTTCCATAACTGTTCAATGAACATCTTACTATTGAAACGGGTTCATTGTTAAGCACGAAGTTAAGTTATGTAACTCATTCTGATGCTGATGGATAACGAAAAATGGTATGAAAGAAATTTCCTTTTATAAGGGGAGACCCGGCACTCGGATGACTCCGGATGACTTCTCCACGTTCATAAATATGTAAATATTTTGCTCGGCTAGAGTGCAAGCGTGGGGCGATTATCAGTCGAATTCCCTCTGAGTAAAGATCCCTCCAGAGTCGGCTTCAGCTCTGTTCAATCCTCACAGACGACGAACAACAGAGTGGAGTCTGTGGAGAAATGCGCACAAGCGAGGAAGAAGCATGAGGACGAGGTTTTAAAAAACAGTGCGAAGCTCCTCAGATACCGGCGATGGAATCATTTTCTGTTTCTCACAGATTTTTAGTTTTTAGAAAGAAACAACAATATTCTTTATGGGAGCTGGAATATCTCGAGGCACAGTGAAGGTGTGCAAAAGAAGCAGTTCGCATAAAAAAAAAAAAAAAAGACATGGAGGATTATGGGTAATGTAATGTTTATGTTTTGATGAATAATCGTTCCTGTCGCGTACACAGAGGCCAGGACTCTCTAAACTACGGGAACAATGCTAATGTATATGATAAAGAGTAAAAAACTAATGAATTATACTACGTATATAGAACCCACTGAACATGAACTGAATGTGTTTTTGTATTATTATTTTGCTTCATGATGCAATCAGAGCCAAGAGACAAACAAACAATAAGACATCTTTATCTTTTTTCTTTTTTTCTTTTTTTTTTGTCAAGCACAATTTCTCATAAGCATTAATGATACCAACCTGTTCTGACTCCATCTTTAATTATTAAACCCTCACACTCAGGTGATATTAAATATTGTATTAACCCTCGACAAGAGTCTTCAATATTACATTCCTTTCAGGTGAGAATCAAATCGAACGTTTTGAACCTCTCCTACGGTTCCACTTATACACTGTACTGTACACTATAACATCTACTGTATATTTCACGAGTCGCTCTGTATCTATAAAATCTATAACGATAAAGCTGCCGACCTTCAGCAAGGGAACGGTGACACCACTTCCTTACACCACGCTGGTGCTGATGACTCCCCTATAAAAGCGCATCATGCAGTGTTTTGATGCTCAGTTCTCTCAGTAAGGCGTGGAATGTTCTCTCTGTAGTGCCGCTGCATCAGCATCTTCTCTCCGTCTTACTTCGGAAAGCAGGAACCTGAGCGGATCGTTCCTGCAGGAGGAGGATGATAGAGCGCTGAGTGACACTTCAATTAGGCACCTCTTCTCCCCCTGTGAGCTTCGTAGGCAGAAGGCAGGCCATTCAAATATCTTTAGAGCGTGCAACATTTACTCGCGGCCGGTGATTAAGAATCCGAGGCTGACCGAGGACTTCCAGCGCTCTCTGAAGAAACAAAGCCATCTCAGTGGGCTTGTGAAAGGCCGGACGATGGCGTGTGGTGGAGAGCCGTGGGGTGATGTACAGTAGCCTGTGGTCTGTTTCAGAATAGATCTGAAGTCCAAATTAGGATCATTCTTGCCTTTTTTTTTTTTTTTTTTACAGTTTCTCTCTCTCTGTGTGTGTGTGTGTGTGTGTGTGTGTGTGTGTATATATTTCATGCCTCTCTAACAGATCTTCTGCTGTGTATATGAGAAAGCTCCTGTGAGCCGGCATTATGGGCGTCGCTCCCTCCTGGCACTCTGATGTCTCGAGTGCCTTTTAGACGCAGCAGGGATCCATCAGCGCCTGACAATATAGATCAAGAGCGTTTCAGTTCCCTGACGTGCAGGTGATGTGATGCTTTGTCCCGATTCAGGGGTGAGAAATGAAACGTGACATTTCCTGAACACCGAGACCTCTTTGTTCAGTCTCCAAACGTTACACTGTCTATAAATAATCTCACTAACAGCATGTGCTGTGTGTTTAGACGAAGCCGTCATGCAGGAACGGCGATGGCAAATGTTTAGTCTCATCAGCTAGCAGTTAAGATTAAATCTTGTTTAATACAGTAACAACACAAGCACGGGTTCATCCACATCCGCAAACTAAATGAGTCTCATACGTGCTTCAGGGTGGAGTTGAACGTATGCAGAGCTGAAAAGGTTTCTCAAGCGGTATCCTCGAGAGGTATTTTAGAAAAGATGGAAACTGAAACGCTCGCCCTATCATCAGGAGATCGCTAGTTCGAATCCCGGGTGATGCTGTAACCTCTCGCAGCCGGAGGTCTAGAGAGAGCTGATTGGCCGAGCTCTCTCAGAGGGGAGGGATGAGAGGTACTTAGTGCTCCGACATTAATCACGGCTCTACAGCCAGTCAGGGGCGTCTGTGAGCTCGCGCAGCGGAGGGAGCGGATAGCGCTGTCCTCCGAGTGTGTGACTCCGCCCCCAACGGTGCGCGAGCGAGCAGTTCGAAAAGATGCGGTCGGCTGGCGTCACGTGGTTCGGAGGAAACACGTGATAGTCTTCGGCCCTCCCGGCTGAGTGGTAGTAGTAGCCTTAATGTGGGAGCGCCCCCTAGTGACGGGGAGGAATTGGACACGACTAAACTAGGGAGAAAATCGGGGAAAAATCCAAAAAGAAAAAAAAGCGTAAAATGATAGCAAAACTGATGAGGGGAATAAAACATTTCAGAATATCCTGTTACTGGAATATATGTACGTTTGTGGTGGCACCAGTGAGACTCTGCTTCATCACATCCCCTCCATCGCTGATCAGTTAATTATAGCTGATTAGCTACAGCATGACAGAGAGCGGAAGTTGTCCCCCCCAAAAAAAAACACTTGAAATAGTGGTTTCAAGAAGAAGAAGAAGAAGAAAAAAAAAAAAACTGCAAAAGAGACTCACCTGGCTGAATGTAATGTAAAAGAAATATTAGATATTTGATAAAATAATAATTTCCATAATTTCCCCCCATAACCTGGTCACCTGTCTGTTTCCACCCTGCATCATCCAGGTGAGGTGAAGGCTCAGGCATGCATTCTTTGAGACTTCTCTGAAGTCAGAAAACTGCTGCATCACTTCTTAGAGTAAAGCGCTGAAATGATATTGATCATAATTCTGATTGACAGGACAGTATGAGTAAACTCCTCCCACTCAAAAGACGACTCTCTTGGACTCCTGGACAGGGGCGGCCTTGGCACTGACAGGATTTGAACTTGATAAGAGGGACAACACTGAATCTCAATTCACGGAGCACTGTGAGTGCACTTTATGATGTAATACAGTAATTAATCAATTAAAATCCGAGCCCTGACTGAATAGAAGACATGCCCAGTCCAATAAAGGTTAACCCCACTATCTGCCCGCCCTCTCTCTGACTCGAGTCTCCTGTCCCCAGTGGGAGTGTAAATGGCTAATTTCAGCAGTGTCAACTTGGCATATTGTTCACACAACCTTAGTAGTTGCTGCATCAAAAGCCGACCGAAAAATGAGGCTCCACTCGACATGCGGCGCTCAGCGGATCACTAATCTGTGGCTTTCATGCAGCTGTTTTAATAAAACAATCGTTGTTATCTTCTAACATAATAGGACGTAACAGGGTTTTCGAAGCACTTAATAATTTCCTGTAATAAACATGATTGTCTCGCCTTGGCGGTGCTCAACATCCTGACAATCTCAACAGACATAAGTCAGTTGTACTGCTCCAGATCTCTCTCTCTCTCTCCAGTAAGTGGTGATTGACAGACCATCTCATACTTCAGTTTCATACCTCTCAGCACGTGAGCTGTTGCTAGCGAGGCTTTTTGTCCCACAAACACACATCCGATTGCATCCTGAGGGCTTTCATGGACAGGTAGATGTGGGTGTGCTTATGGATAGCCACTCATTTAGAAGGTTTTATTTGCAAATAGCTTACAGTAAAAAGCCTCCTTCCTGGAAGACAAAGTCAATCGGATCACTGGATTTCACAGAAGCATTTTCAGTGATCGTGACCTAGCAAGCGCGTTACATCCGCTGCATTATTCTCATTAGACCTGGCTGACTGAACGTCTCTGTTCCAGTCGGGTCTCTTTCCCGGGGTTCCGCTCTTAGAGAAGGCAAAGTGGGTGATGCAAGGATCCGTTGTTTTTATAAGCACATGAGTAATGACAGTGTTATTTGCATTCAACCCCTCCATCTTTATCTATTTCCTACCAGGCCATTCTTTCAGACCAGCTCACATGGTGGAATTCTCCACTTACTGTAGCATTGAGATGAACTGAAGCAGAACTCCATCCTCTATACAGTAGAAGTGAATCTGGTGCTCATTTGTTATTTAGTGCTGTTTTGACCTTGGACTCAAATGCCGCTTCAGTTATTATGCAGATGTTAAAGCTTTTAGAAAGCTGATCTGTACCTGACAGTGCTGGAAAGACTGAAGAACTAAAGTGCTGCTGCACTGCTTTGTTTAAGTAGGGATGAAGTCAGGACTAAATCCTACTCAGTCTTTCATCATAGAGATCAGATCTTAATTATACAAGATTAATAGACCAGTTAGTTCATCTTGGTTTTACTTGGTAGACGCCATCCTGGTATAAATCTTCATATTCCGTAATGGCGTGTTTTGAACAAAGACAAATTACAAGACCAGTCACTTTGTTGACCTCCAATAAAAAAGGGCTTCTCACATACATCAGATTAATTGGAGCGTTTTTCAAGCCCACGATCGCGTGCGTTGCTGATAAAGTACTGGCTAATTATGCTGAGTGGCCCAACCTTGAGCTGAGCTCTTTGGCAAGCAGAGCAGAATTATGTTGTTCAGCTGAATACAACACACACACACACACACACACACACACACATAATTCCAATAAACAATTTATATACAGAATGACTTGTTTCGTGATATCAGGCCAAGATAATTACTTTTTTAATTTGTAAAGAAATGTTTAGATAAAAAATAATTCAGCAGAAATGTTGCTTTTCACACACAAAATGAAAATTAAACTGTGAAGTTGTCAGTTTTTGTGTATCATTCATTCAAGGACGTAACTGTAAAGGGATTTCTTTCTTTCTTTTTTTTTTTATTTTTATTTTTTTAAAGCTGGGCTATTAAAGAGAATAAAACCTTTTCATTTATTATTTTCCTATTAATGCTTGCCATGGACTATTCTTTTTTACATACAGTAATAGAGAGTTAAACATATTAGTTGAAATGTCTTAATGATGTATTTCACTTAACATCTTAAACAGCTGAGCATGAGCTGGTGACCGAGCCTGATTAATTAACCCTGGTTTGTGTTTAAAAGTTAACAGATAAAATAATTACACCGGTCGTTAATATACCAATTCACATCAAGTGGATTATCGAATCGACTCAGCCGATCAGAAATTCTTTTAGTTCCAGCACCAAGTTTATAGATTAGAATGGAATTCTGGATTAGTCAGAGTCAACACGTGTGGCCTAATTCCTTCTCTCTGAACACCTGACATGGGCTGTAAATGAGACGTATTATCCATGACAGCTGGTGTCATGAGGAACATCTTCTCCAGTGATAATAAGAACCACCACTCTGTATAAATAACTGTCTTCTACGGTGTGTTTGATGTGTAAGATGTCACACATGACCTGTTATAGGAAAATCCCATGGATTAAAAAAAAAATAATAATAAAAAATTCACTCCCTTCTATGTTTAAAAAATAAATAAATAAATAAATTAAAAATTATATATATATATATTCCATTTTTATCCAAACATATCTTTTATGAGCTCCATTTCACTCAATGTTACTAAAACATCCCTCCTCCCTATGTGCCCCTGCCTGAATCAAAGAACGCCATTTCCTTGCTACTCCTAACAACTTAGGACAACTCCAGAGTAATTTCCTATTTTAAGAATAGCTCTTACTCCTACTCCTGAAAGTAAAACCAAAATGGCATCATTCTGAGAATCTTCAGCCACTCAGGAATGATGTCGTACTCTGAGACGCTTCGTAAATACGGGCCCAAGGTTCAGGATTTACATCAGTTCCTCTCCAAGTCTGTTTGGAACCTAAACGGGAATCAAAGCCGAATCACAGAAAAGCTAACACTGGATCTTCTACACCCACCTACACCAGCAGACAAGGCAGATTTTCCAGGTACAGTGTACAGTAGGTCATCTGAGACACCCTGAGGTCAGGATTGGGCAAGTTGATCCCTGAAACTCTTGTTGTTTCTTTTCTTTAACTGTTAAAAAGTTTGATCAAGATTTTAACTGATGCTCACCATCCGTAAAGTTATACCGGGTCCAGGTACAGTGTAACCTTCAGGAGATCCTCCTGGTTTCTTTTTTAATTGATCTCAGATGAATATGAAGACGAAGCTCAGAATGCACAGATACAACACCATCCTCCTCCTTACACTGGAGTTCTTACTTTTTTTTTATTTATTTATTTTTTTTATCAGCGAGATTAATAACGCAGATGATAAACGCAGGCTTTTTGAAAGCCCTGGGAATTCCAGCGCAGCGAGCTAATATTGCTTCTGAGAGTTCTGAGCTCAAGCTTGTGATTTATCTGACATACATCCTGAACCTATAGATGCGTGTGGGCGGGGGCCACGGCTCCTCCGGCAGCTCTCGGACAAGCCGGATCCCTGTTCAGACCAACGCAGAGCAATGAGGTTCATGCTAGGAGCAAGATCACCCACTCCCACCCACCTCCAGATTTGAAGCGCGCGTCCACTAACCTCCATAAATTCCAATTCACCCCCGGCGCAACACCAACCTCATGCAGGGCCTCAGGTCGATGTTAAACTACAGCAAGACACACACACACACACACACACACACACACACACACACACACACACACACACACACACACACACACACAATATCTTGAACCCTTGATGCTTCTTCAGTTGTCCTAGACACAACAACGAGTTCCTTTCACTTCCTTTAATTATCCGGTGAACCCTTAAAAAAGTGCAGGATACAATTTATTTATTTATTTATTTATTTATTTACATTTATAAATATGGATTCAAATTCATCATGCCCTTCATTTTAGACAAAAAAAAAAAAAAAAGTCATAACGGTCTCTGTGCATGCTTCAGGTTAAATAACTTAAACTTAAGATCCATCAGACGAGCTGTACTGTATCTACTTCACTTTAAATAAACTGCACTTGCAGTAACGCCTGTCCTTGTCCATTATAACTGCACCACCTTCAAACCAAATATAATAATAATAATAATATTACTTTTACATTCAAATGTCGGATTCTATTAAACCGCTCATGTTCATACCGTTCTTGTCTCCTGAATCGTCCACCACAGGTTAATTATTAAATGAAAAACATTTTGTCTTTTGGTTTCATTCACTCCTGGAACACATTCACCTCTAAGAAATATTCAGAGCGTTCCTCAAGGAGCTTTTATCATCTGATTTCTTCTTTTTTTTCTTCTTCTTCTTCTTCTTCTTCCTTCCTGAAGATCATCACCAGAAGAAGAAACGTACAGTACTTCACCGAAGTCAGTTCAGTTTGTCATTATTTCCAGTGACATCGTGATATTGACCGATGAGGTCGCTGTACAGTCCGTTGAGCAAAATGACGACATTTTGTAATGAGGAACGATGCACTTGAAATTATGTAATATTTAAACATGTATACATCCGTTAACCTTTAAACAGTCCTTGATGTCATTGTGGCTGTGTTGTACTGTAGATGTGTTTTCTTTCGTTCTTTCACCTTCACTAACTCTATGCTTCAAAAATCCTCTTGACAATGACCGTTGTTTAAAAGCGCTATAGAAAAAAAAAAAAAAAAAACTGTACAAGTATTATTTGAATCAATAAAGAAATCCGACTCACTGAAGCACAAACAGTCCTCATACTCTGGAAGGTTTTAACAACCACGGAAGGATTCAGAGACTAACTCCAAAGCTTTATACAGGTTATTACTGATGTAACTGAATATTAATCGTTTCTTTGGAACGAGCAGATTCAGTGTTTTAAAAACACACACGTACTGTATACATGAATGTAGTAAATCCAAGATGCACTAAGCCTGAGCAGACTCCAGTTTCATACTGTACGGAGAGAGGTGTTGGGTTCCATCTGTACAATCGATACAATGAAAATATCACTGCATAAAAAAATAAACAATGCCTGGAATTCAGATGTCTCAGAGCCGGTCGGAGTCACACGAGGGAACGTGAAGGTTTTTGACCCGAGCGAGCAACAACAAGGATCTTCACCATGTGACATCTTTTTATACCGAGCTTTTTACTGTAGAGAAAAAGAAAAGGTGGCCTCTTACTCAGGCTTCATTCAGAGACTAATTCAGTATTTATAGATGAGAATTATATTATACTGTTATATTAGAATCGCATTATACAGTACAGTACTATATTGTATATTACAGTATATTTGCTCCATTGTCTCTAGACACTTTCATCTCTCTCTCTCTCTCTCTCTCTCTCTGCCTAGACAGCCCACTCAGGACCATCTTTATGTCCTCAGGGACTTTATAAACTGCTAATTAACTAATGGCCTTGAGCATACATTCGTTCATTCCATCAGCTCAGGAGTAACAGATTCATCGCCTGAGGACCTTTTAATCCTTTTTCATCAAACTGTTGATAAAAGCAAGGACCAGACGTGTTTATTATCCAAACGACAGAGTGCACCTCCACGCTTGATTTAGAAGGTAGTTATTACACTGACATACAGAATAAGTGCTAATATTTATATTAATACACTTGGATTCATACACGGGGTGTTATTATTATTTCCATATTTTCAGAATAAACGAATATTTTGACACTTTTTTATGAGGACATGTAAAAGGAACATTAATGGAAGGAGTCTCCAGTGTCAGAAGGGTTTTCCCTTCAATGTGTGTGTGTGTGTGTGTGTGTGTGTGTGTGTTTTGTTGCATTATTACCATACACATGATGTTTATACGTGACCCTGAGCATCATCATGTTCCTGAGAGTTGATCAGCATCATAAGCGTCTCAGTTCTTCATCCACTCGTCTGATATTTGGAATCCATGACGGAAACGAGAAAGGCTCTTGTTTGGATTCCCGGCATCCACTGTGAGACGGCAAACGCTTGATTACCGCATGGCAGATGGTTACGTTTGCGTGTGCGTGTTGTTTCTTGTACATGTAGACTCGTGGGTCGATTGTGCTAATTGCTAGGACCTGTTGGCTTTAGCGCTGTGTTCCAGGCTGAACGCTAATTAATCACTTCAGTTGTGATTTCGGGTTCAGAGGTGCCAATATTACTGAGGGGAAAAAGCAACGGAATTTCATTATGAACACTCATGAAGACACGAGGAATTGTCTTTGTAAGCTCACACACACTGCAGTACGTCAACTGTAATGATGTTGAAATGCTTCGCTGCTATAGAAATAATAACCTAAGATGAAGCAGGTTCTAACTAAGAAATGAGCGAAGCGAAATCAGATAGAGCCTTCAGGGAGTCTCGGTTCAGATCTTAGCCAGCCTCAAAGACACACTGCTGGCGGCGGATTAGTCTCTTTTTTTGCAAAGTAAGTCATCTTAAACTCACAGCGGGCTCCCGCTCTGCTCTCGTCCTCACACGTCCCTGATGATCACGCGCCTTGATCTCCTTTTTGACTCGTGTAGAACTTGCAAAGCAAAAACTAGATTGATGTTTCTGTCTCTCCGTGGGGTGATGTTTTCAGCCGAGGCCTTCAGGAGGAACGTGGAGCGGTGCGGCGGTGCAGATCACAGCAGCCGACACACTCACCTCTCGCTTCTTGCTGCAGGATTGTGAAGAGTGTAGGAGGAAGAAGCTCAGTCGTATTCAATCTCAATCTCAAACTCTCAGGTGCTTTCTGAGCATCGGTCGTCTCAAAATAATGCTGAAAAGCCAAACGGTTCATCTGCCCTTATTATGACTTTGCGCATCGCTGTTCTGGATTCTGATTGGTCAGAAGGTGTTGATTCATTTGCTTTAACAGCAGCTGGGTCGTGTAAAAGGTCTCCCTGATGTTTTTATAACGTGATCCAGTTGGAAGGGAACCCCGAGGCAGGCGTTCGAGCAGCAGCGTCCTCATGATGCATGATGGTGTCGTCTTCTCTCTAGCGGAATGAAGCTTGTCAGGAAGCGTCAGCGTGACTCAGCTCACACACATCAAACACTGAAACCTAGCTGTGCTCCTTCAGCATAGCGGCGAGTCATCTCACTCTCTGCCTTATTTCACAATCTATCACTTAAACTCCCTAAAGTGTCCATCTTGTACAAATCTACATATGTTCCAAAGTAAAGCTACCTGTGATATGAGCTGAATTTAAAGACACCCATTTAATTTATACATATTTTTAACCTCAGAGATGGTTCATGCAGGGCTGCTTAATTGGACTCGGAGGAATTTAACGGAGCTCCGCTGCTTCGGTCGGGAATGAGAGCACAGCGGATGCCTCAGGGGTGATGGACCTGTTTCTGTGTGTCATTCCAGGGGAGATAAATGCCTCCGTTGTCCTTACATGGTGTCCAGGGTCCCTGATGAACGATCTGCACTGCTCCTGCTGTACAGTACATGAGCATCCATTCCTCATAGCAGTATGAACCTGCTTCCAGGTAAATCCCGAGACAGACACGGTGAAATTCAGGCCAGGGTGACACGGACAAGAGCTCCTGTTCGCTCCCGATTTCTGCTTGGTGCATTAAAATCCCTTAAATACAGTGTTTAATTATAAACCAGGTAACTTTGGTCATTCTTTTTAAGGGATCAAGGGTCAGCTCATACTGTATTTACGTCTTTGTCTTTATCCGAGTGCTATGGCACACGTTCCGATTTAGAGACTTAATTCCATAAACATACACAAATATTTACACTGGGAAAGTTCCACGTATTCAGAGCTGGGTTACGTGCGTACTTATTTCCTCTTTTTGAATTTTCTCTATACAGTATAGTCGCTATTATAGAAGCAGATTGTTAATATCACATGTGTGTAGTGCATGCATTTTTGAGCCTAGGAAAAATAAATCAGGGATGAGAAAATGTAAAAAAAAAAAATATATATATATATATATATAGCATTTATTTTTACTTTCAAGAGAAAACATAAAAATTTCAACATAAATACTGTATTTACAGGTTACATCAAATTGTACAACAGTAGCATTAAGCTGGACGCTTACAGTAAGTCCAGCATGGTGTAGAAAATAGTGTGTAATTGATCGATAGCATGGTTGTACCTAAACCCTGTAACTATTGCATCATTTCTGAATAAGCCTGTAGTTATGCCCGAGATCAGAATGCCGTCGTATGCGATTTCCGTATATTACGTATGCAGGTGTTAGAGCTCAATTAATCCTTGACAGAATCCACTAAACAAACACTTTTATGGTTCAAAATCATGACTCGCGGTTTTAAACACAGCTTGAACCTGCAAAGGTGTTGAAGCCTTCTGGTGCTGTTAATTATTACGCCGTTCAGTATGTTGTAGTTACACAATAGCTTTGACCATGAATAGCTGCTGTACATGTCTCATACTGTATTGTCAATACTTAATAGCTGTCCATATGCTTCATCTCTGATTCCCTGATTCCCTTCCTGACCTGAGTTGGAGTTAACGCCACTGGACGTCCCAGTCATTAACCTTCATGTAACCATCAGAACTTGTTGGAGAAAATCTATAAAGCAGGCCGCGGATACTGCAGATGATGTAGGGAGGAATGTGTTAAAGGGGTAAGCTCATGGTCATGTTCTAAGCAGGGATCAGAGAACGTGAGGACAGAAGAAGGCAGATGAGTGATCGAACATGATAATGCAGATATCATAAAACAATATTGTTTCCAATGCTGAAGAAAACATGCATTTTATTTTACAATAGACGAATTACTTTCATGACGAATGTGCGTACGTGCTTTAAATATACAATAAACAATAAGCACTGCCTTTTGCAAAGTGAAAGTAAATGCCGTTGATCAAAAGGCTGATAAACGCGCGAGAACATATGAGCAAAATCTATCGATAAAACCGCAGACATCCTCACCCAGAAATGCAGTAATTACAGTCAGGTGACTAATTCATAGTGACATATCAAGGCCATATTTTATACATTGCTGTGGAATGAAGAAAATATATGAAGGAAAGTCAAGGGACTGAGGCATGGACACGCTTACATGGTGACGTCATCACACAAAACTGTTTGTGACAGCGCTTTCTAAAAAAAAAAAAAAAAAAAAAACCCGGTGTTTGATGAAAAGCGACAAAAACTAATATGCAGTTTGATTGAAAAAGATGGAAATGCAGATTGAGTTTCGGTGGGGCTCGAAATAGAGATGGTCAAGCCGTGCATACCTTAATTCACGCGATATCAATCTCCACACTTCCAGGTCCTCAGTATTAGTAGAGTGCAATCAAATCACCTGTTTACACAATCGAACATTCATAGACACAACAACGGCACGGAGACCAGGGATAATAAAATTTAAGATTCAGTCATGGAATTTCTCTAAGTGAGAGCCAGCTAATTTAGTTTTGGGGGGAAAAAAAATCCCTTAAGTGATGAAGTGGAGTCTAATCACATGATGCAGGGAGACCAAAAAATTCTATTTAGTGTGAATTTAACCGGACCGGAAGCATGTAGGAGTGCCAGACCTTCATCATGTTGGGAGAAGCTATAGGTTTCCATGCTCTAGTTTTTTTTCAGGTGAATTCCAGCACAGTGATTTGACTGAATTGACTGAATGAAACACGTCCTGAGGGCTGCATTTTATTTTCTGCAGATGTGAGCTGCTAAACTGATCCAAAGGACCAAGCTGTAGTGCTGCAGACGTGACATTTGTTCTGGCAATGTTTGGATCTATGAACAAAAAATCGAGACAATAATCAGTGGATACGAAACATAAAACCTTTAGTCTTTATACCTTTTAGCCTTTATTGTCTGCAGCTATTTTAGGATTGTACACTTTGGTCAAATATGTTGTGTTAAATGTGCTTTAAAAATAAATTTCACTTCTACATTTTATATAGATGTTTTTGACATTGGCTCAGTGTCCGCCATTGCATGTGTTAGGAACCTCCACTAGAGGTCACTGTTCATGTCTGTCTCTCTGTAGTCTTGTTGGTTGACTCAGTTTCCCAGAAGGCACCTCAGTCAGGTGATGAGGCGCACCTGAACTGAGGTGGCTCATTAAAACCTTCTATAAATAGCAGTTTGTTCTGGGAAACTGGGTAGAGCATTGATTGTCTCTCTCTCTGTGTGTGTGTGTGTGTGTGTGTGTGTGTGTGTGTGTGTGTGTGTGTGTGTGTGTGTGTGTGTGTGTGTGTGTGTGTGTGTGTGTGTGTGTGTGTGTGTGTGTGTGTGTGTGTGTGTGTGTGTGTGTGTGTGTGTGTGTGTGTGTGTGTGTGTGTGTGTGTGTGTGTGTGTGTGTGTGTGTGTGTGTGTGTGTGTGTTACCATCATGTGGGCATTCCTTTGTTACTTTAAGTTTATATTTGGTTTGTTTTGTAACCTTTTGTTTTCAGAGGGCTCTAGTTTTGTTTTCTTGATGTTCCTTGTGTCTGTGGATTCATGGAGCTGCTCTGTTCAGTGTGTAGTTAGGCTGTGTCTCCTCCTGTGTCCTGTGTAAGTACTGTTTTGCCTTCTGGTCTTTCCCTTGTATGTGTAGCCACATGAGTGCTTAGCCGCTAGTAGGCCTTGATGGCTAGTAGGGTTAGCCTCCAGTAGGCTAATCTCTAGTGGGAGTGACTGCTAGTGATTCTGGTCACTAGTAGGTGACCCCTCTTCCGGTCCCCTAGGTCAATACTAACCCCATTAGCCACTAACCCGGTTAGGTCAGCCTCCAGTGTCCCCAGTACAACATGTAGCTACTAACCTCACTAACCCAGCTAGTCTAGTTCCTGTCAGTCTCTGTGCCCCTCGCCCTGTCTCCTGTCTAGTCCTGTCTCTCCAGTCTCTGTGCCTCCAGTCTCTGTGCCTCCAGTCCCTGTCTTTAGTTCCCCTCTGTGTCTTAGTTAGCTCTGGCTCCATGTTTCCTCATCCCTGGTCTCCTGTGTTCAGATCCCTTCCTGTTCCTATGTTTTTCCTGAGCCCTAGTTTTAGTTTGAGTTTGTTGTTTTAGTTCCTTTGTTCTGTTGTTGAGTTTGTTTAAATAAAGACTCTTTCTGCACACCCCTCTGCCTTCATGCCTACCTTTTTATGCCCACGGCAACAACGTCAGCTGGTCTAGCACCCAACCAGCTAGACCCATGACAGCATGTGGGATTCTCTTATTTCTACATGCACGGTTTTCATTGCCATATTTCTGACCAAGATTTTAGATTACATTTAACTGCAACACTGCTCCAAGAGCAAAACATTGCTGCCTACCCTGCCCCAACACAACAAAAACACTCAACTTAATAAAAAATATATCCTTAAATGAATAAATCTAAGAAAAAAAAAAGACCCCATTGGCTATTTGGACGAGGTTCTGTTTTTCATAGAGCGGAGAAAAAACTCCCAAAGAGCCTCATTTAGCCGTGCATGTAGTCAGGAGGGAACCTTTGCACTGATGTTTGTCCCCTGTGGAGTTTGTTGTTAAGTCCGACTCAACTGGTCTATACATAATTTTGACGTCCAGGTTCCTCTGCAGGGTTGGGGATAAATGAGTAGGACTCGGAAGAGATTTGTGAAATTACTCCTCTGGTTCTGTTTGTACAGTCAAAGCTAACACTGTGCCAGATATTATTGTATTATACATACTGTGTACCTTGCAATCCCGCTTGGCTTTGTAATTACAGCGCTTCACCAGTATTCCACACACAGATGTGTTCAGACATTAAAGCTGACTCACTCATTTCTCTAATCACAATGATACGCTTGTGTCGCGTCTTAAACTCTCCAAATATCTGTCTAAAGCGTTACACAAACACACGGGAGCCATTTCTAGCTGTACGCGGTGTAAGGAGTCGCCAGGAGGCTCCTTAAGGAAGCAGGTAAGCGGATTTATTCTCGAGTGTGGCCGACACGACGGTGAAACATTTTCACGTTCACGTCTTAATTGTGTATCATCCCGAGAAGAATGGTTCACGAGAATAATGTCGAATATTTAACAATAGAAAAGTGGGTTTGAGTGAGAATGCAGGAGAAGCAGCGACGACACTGGCCTGCTTTCCCTCTAAAGCCCCCGAGCCTCAGCACAAAACACACATGAATAAATCAAATCAGTGAAAGGAGGACATGCCGGGAAGATTGATGTCAAGGCTCCGAGTCTGGAAGGCAAGATTCTTCTGTTTTGGCTGCACACAAATATCTGCATCATATATATATTATATATATATATATATATATATATATATATATATAAAATGGGTTCGAATTCTTAATAATTAAAATACAGCAGTAGGCTGTTGGTAATCAGGTGAAAAAAAAGAGCAAATAATTATCAATGGAGGAAATAACAAGCCAAAGGGGAAAAAAAAAACAAAACACAAGATATAAGGGTTAAGAGCTGGAGTCATATTATAAGAAGTCGAGTGAACCAGGAAATCATGTGGATTTAAGTACGGAAGCAGATTTACAGAAATGTGATAGTTGTTAAAAAGTTTCAGTACTGGATAAGTACTCAAAACACACAAGTGAACTCACAGAGACACAGACATATTGGGTGATGTGTTCCAGTTTGTTTTTACTCTCCCAAGCTTCATGTTCTGCTGGATGACGAGGTTCACATGGGTTAGCTTCTGAAATCAGAAAAAGCACACACACACACACACACACACACACACACACACACATTGGGATATTGTCAGGAAACAGAAAAGGAAAATGTTTTCGACAAGAATTTCACAGTTCCAAGTTTCAAGGCCTACTTATTGTCTGTGCCGTCTTTAGTGCTGGATTTAATTACTTCTGTGCTCCCAGGCCAGCGGGTCCTTTTTGTTCCCTTTTCGGGTATTCGTCCCTGTTCGCACATTACTTCATTGCGTGTGTGTGTGTGTGTGTGAGAGAGAGAAAGAGAGAGAGAGAGAGAGAGTGCTGGATTTGTCTGAATAACAAGCCATTTTCCCCGTTTGAACAGATCTCCTCTGCCAAAGAGCGAGCCTGTGCTTTGTAGCGGGATTGTCGGCGCATTGTTTCTCCGTCGTCACACATCATCAGAAGCTCCTCCAGCCGACATACAATTTCTACCTGAAACAATCAGTTAAAAATAGGCTCGGTGCTCGTTTTCCCAGCTGCCAGTTCCACTGAGATTTCTGTGAAACAATTATTTAAAAATAAATAAATAAATAAATAAATAAATAAACAGTCCAATCTCCTAGAGAAAAATCAGATCCATGTGTTTAGAATGAAACGAGAAGGAATGACAAACAGGAACGTGTATATAAATGGAGGTGAAAAACAATATGTGCCAATTGACCAGACTTGTTTAGGGGATGACTTGAGAATTAAAACTTGAGAATGTTTAAAAATCATGCAGATACTAAAAGTCAGATGTTCTGTGCTGCATGTGGTCTCAGATCCATGACTCGACATTTATTTATTCATATGCCTGTTTTTCTGTTTATTTGTTTGATGAACTGAGACCCCTTAGACGCTACCTGTGCTCAAGCCTCCCCTGTTCATTTTGTTGTCCACTACATTTATGCGTCATCTCTCGATCTCTCAGGTGCACAGGTTTTCTGTCACGGAATAGAAAAACAACTTTATTGGCCTTTTCGTAGGGTTGGGTCGGGTCGGGTCATGTGGGACGAGGTCAACGAGGTCAGCAATGTAAGCTAGCAAGATGACGGATAATAGAGCCTCTGTGCTATGTTAAGCAGTAGTAATAAAAGTGTTGAGTCTGTGACAGGAATAATACTATAGAATCCAGTATGTGTGTAACATACAGGATGTAGGTGTGTTTTGTCTTCATCATAGAGTTTACTGATCAAAAACCACAACTAATAGCATCATGTTAAGCAACCATGTGAAATTACACTATTCAGCGTTCACTGTCGAACTCTGGTAAATGAGTCAAAGTGTAAAGAGCAAGCCGTCTGAGAAAAGACCAGCGCTAAAACCCACCACCAGCTGTGGCGTCCCACAGGGATCAATACTTGGACCTACACTTTTTTCTATTTATATTAATACTGTAGCTAATTCGGTTACAGATTCATCCATTCATCTTTACGCCGATGGTGACAATTCTTTACTCTACAGGTTCTTCTCCTGCTACAGTTTTGCAACAACTTCAACTTAGTTTTGGTAGATTGCAACAGACTCTTTCCAATTTGCATCTCCAGTTAAAATACTTAAAGTCTGACCAAAACTAAAGTCAGAACAATGTAGTTCGGAAAAAAAAAAGGTTTTGTTCCATTAAGCTCTTAAAGAATTTGTTCCCTTGACGGGATACCTTTGGATCAGATTACTGAATATAAATATCTGGGAATTTGGCTAGATAACACTCTGTCTTTCTCAAAACACATTGATAATCTGAGGTCTAAGATAAAATCAAAACTTGGGTTTCAAAACTTTATAGAATGCGTTTTGCATTTACGTCATCTGCTAGGAAATCTCTGGTGCAAATGACCAGTGACCATTCTCCCCATGTTTGATTATGGTGACATTATTTACAGATCAGCATCCAAAGGCCTGCTACAAAAGCTCGATGTTCTTTACCATTCCGCCATCTGGGTCATAACAAATCAAGAGAAAAATGAAATAATCATACTACAAAAAACAAAACAATATTTTTTCCCTAGAAAAAACTAAAAACAAATCAGAAAAACAAATTCAAACAACACATTTTAAAATGTCCTACAGTATGTGATTAGTGGTGTGTATAACGGATGTAACTTTTCTGTAACGGATAACGCAGGAGTTCCTCCTATCCAACCTGGCGAGCAGGTGATCATGTGACGTTTTGGAAGAAGGATGTTTGTTTATGTTCATTCATATAAAATAAGGGAGCTAGCAGGTCCGGTGTAAATGCCTCGGTGCTGTACGTTTCCATTTTCCCTGTGGCTTCAATATGTGTGAGGAAAGCACAAATACGTATGAGTTTTATTCTTTGCATCGACTTTTCCAGCTCCCTGTAGGCTCGTCCTGTCTAAATTATTAATTTTTGGTGAATGTGTTATTGCATTCGTTCGGAGGACTAGGCTTTTTCTCCTCACCTCCGTGGAAATTGAATCCCGTCACCGCTGGCAGTGAGGCAGACGCTCAGCTCCTGATAAAAAAAAACCTGAGTGCATATTGAACACTTCAAGCTTTCCTCGAGGTGAGGTGCAGCTTAGCAAAGGAATTAGACGAGAGAATTGAAAGTGGAGAGGAGAAATAATCGCCGGGATGAAAGCGCTTATCCAACGCTGGCTCTTTTAGATGGACAGAACTACATGCATTTTTAAGTAATTGACTCAATACAGCAGAAATCTGGATTCTGAATATATTTATATATCATCTGCTAAAGCTCACTTCTTAACCTGCAAAGGGAACCACAGGGGAACCTAAACCTTTCCAGAACCTCCTGTGGTGCTGGAGTGCTTGAGGTTGTGGTTGTTGTTGGAGGTTATTATAGTCAGAGACGACAAGTATGAAAGTGTTAGCATGGCTAAGCCCTGTATATGAATAAATCCAGCAGTATATTGTTTTAGTTTGGGTCTAGAACCTTATTTACATACACATCTGTTCAGGTGGATTTTTGCGAGATCTTTCAGCTCTGTACCTGAGCTACAGTTACAAACACACTGATAGGAGACAAAACGTGAGTGTTAACCGTGTTCAAATGTCATTAATGCTGTAATATAGAAAAGCTTTTAGCAACTTAGGCTATTAAACCATTAGAGCACAGACTGCCTGCTACAGAATACCAAGGATACGGGATGATGTATGTCTAACTATTGAAGCTCTCACGTTCTTTTTATTCTCACACTGAAAATAAAGTCGGAACACATTATAAAGTGCGGATTTAAGCAGCGCTCATGATGTGCCGTGTTTCCTCGTTGTTGTTTTTTTTTATATTCCTCGTGTAAGGTCACGTTGTTAACACAATTATTCCAGTCTGTGAGGAATCTGGCTTTGTACACGGTGTGTTTGGAGCCATTATGAAGGGTTGATATCTGTAGTAATGATGGTTGTAGCTCTTTGTGAGGGGAAAATATCAAAGCGCCTAACGATGCCGAGTTGTTGCTTGCTTTTATTTGCATGCAGTTATTCAAGCACGCGCTATTAACTTGATGAATTGCGGTAATGAATGGAGATTGTTTACATGGCTTCTCTCATGCTTCCAGTTTTAAACTGTTTATTTCACACAAAATGTCTGAAGGTATTCCATGTCACCACATTCCATACATTCCATCCAAACACCTAAACAGCCTAGACCTTGAGTCTTTGGATTGTGGGAGGAGCCTGAGTCCAGAGGAAACACCCCAAGCACCACGCCCACACACACTGGAGGTGAGCTTTGAACTCAGAACTCTGGATGCTTGAGGTAACCGTAGCACCCAGTCACCTCATTAGGGGAGATTGAACCTTTTGAGGACTCGCGTTTCTTTTGAGCAGCTACACAGACTCCTCTGGTGACAGCTTTGATGAATTCTCTATCCGGAGTCAGAAGATGTTGACTGTCATGAATTCCACTCGCACAGCGTGCAGCAGTTACTCTGGCATGATGTCTGCTGTTCACACTTCATTTCAATTCTTACTTCATGTGCTTATTTCTCACTGCTGTATAACCTGAGGTCTTCTCAATGCTATTGTTACCATTACTAAGCCTTGCTTCTAGCCATGTTTTGCTACACCTCTTTATTTTCCATATTTCTGATCACTGATGATAAAAACCACTACACTCTCTCTAACAATAGTGCAGCTGCAAATCATAGGTTTATATTAATGTGCTCGTTCGAATACATTATCTAATATGTTAATGGATCTGTTCTACTAGAGTCCTTCTGGAAGCTCTGACCGGCCAAATTACAGAAACTCATGTCAGGAGTCTCCGTGCCAGAAGGTAGAGCCAATACACGGACGCCGCTGCCAGGATCTCCATTACTGCTCTCACCAGGAACACAATACCTGAAAAAGGAACCTCATCGTAAAGCTAAATACCTGCTGCTTTAAGGTTTTTTTTGTTTTCACTAAGGTGTCAGATTGAATTCCATTATTTTAAACATCACAGTCGGCTCACAGTCTTTACCAGGAGGCTCTGAACAATTTCCTCCACTGTACAGTGACCTGTTTCATGATTTTTTAAGAGCATTTTATTAGCTTTCTTTCTTAAAGAGTAACTTACTTGATCAAAAGCTTTATGAAATCTTTGAAAAAAGTTCTCTTGAAGAACAATCCATCACCTTTGCTAATATACCTTTGTCTCAATAATTAAACCTGGGGAAATTTGTAATTTGTAAGGGTTCATCCCTAGAGGGCACTGTTTGCCCGATAAGTTTTGTTTTGTGTTTGTAGACTCAGTTTCCCAGAAGGCACCTCGGACAGGTGATGAGGAAGATCACCTGAACCGAGGTAGCTCATTAAATCTGTTATAAATAGGTGTTTGTTCTGGGGAACTGAGTCAGGCTTTAGTTATGTCAAGTGGGCAGGTATTTTAGGTTTTATTTGGATTCTTTTGGTTTCTGTATGTAACCTCTGTTTAAAGAAAGGCTCTAGTTTAGTTATGTTTATGTTCATTGTGCTTTGGTGTTATGGAGCTGGTTTTGTTAGGTTGTCTCTTGTCTTACGGAAGTACTGTTCTGTTTGCCTCTAGTTTCGTTACTAGTATGTCTAGTTTCTTGTATGTTATTTGTATTAGTATGTTTAGCCACATGAGTGCTTAGCTGCTAGTAGACATTAGGCGCTAGTAAGTTAGCCATTAGTAGGCTTTAGCCTCTAGTAGGACTGGCTGCTAGCGACTCTACTCTTTAGTATGGAGTAGCCTCATGTGTGCTTAGCCTTTTGTGTATTCGTTTTCCCCTATAGGTTCAATGACTCACCCGCTTAGTTACTAACCCGGTTAGGTCATCTTCCATTTCCACAAAAAACAGATTGGGTACTAAGCCTAATAACGACTAACCCGCTCTCCCTGTCTCTAGTCTAGTCTGTTTTAGTTCCAGCTCCATGTCTATTTTGTGTGTTGCTCTAAGCCAGTGTTGAGCTAAAGAGCTTGTGTTTCCCTCGTTCTTTTATATTATTAAAAAAAAGTCTTCATTTTTAAAATACCCTCTCCGCCTATGCCTGCCCTTTGTAAGCCCATGGCAAAAACATCAGCCTGCAATAACACCCGAAACGTGACATGATCATGGAGATGATTTCTGATTTATACTGAAAAGGATTCTGTAAATATAATACGCTGAATCACCGTGTGTATCTGTACATATTTTGTGTTGTATTTTTCTTTCCACACGTGCACACAAACACACTGCTTGTTCAAAGAAAAAACAGATAAGATTTTGGCTCATACACACGTGGACAAAATTGTTGGTACCCTTCGGTCAATGACAGAAAAACTCACAATGGTCACAGAAATAACTTTAATCTGACAAAAGTAATAATAAATAAGAGTTCTATGAATGTTAACCAATGAAAGTCAGACATTGCTTTTCAACCATGCTTCAACAGAATTATAAAAAAAAATGAACTCATGGAACAGGCCTGGACAAAAATGATGGTACCCCTAACTTAATAGTTTGTTGCACAACCTTTTGAGGGAATCACTGCAATCAAACGATTCCTGTAACTGTCAATGAGACTTCTGCACCTCTCTGCAGGTATTTTGGCCCACTCCTCTTGAGCAAGCTGCTCCAGTTGTTTCCGGTTTGAAGGGTGCCTTTTCCAGACAGCATGTTTCAGCTCCTTCCAAAGATGCTCAATAGGATTGAGGTCAGGGCTCATAGAAGGCCACTTTAGAATAGTCCAATGTTTTCCTCTTAGCCATTCTTGGGTGTTTTTAGCTGTGTGTTTTGGTTCATTGTCCTGTTGCAAGACCCATGACCTGCGACTGAGACCGAGCTTTCTGACACTGGCCAGCACATTTCTCTCTAGAATCCTTTGATAGTCTTGAGATTTCATTGTACCCTGCACAGATTCAAGACACCCTGTGCCAGATGCAGCAAAGCAGCCCCAGAACATAACAGAGCCTCCTCCATGTTTCACAGTAGGGACAGTGTTCTTTTCTTCATATGCTTCATTTGTCCGTCTGTGAACATAGAGCTGATGTGCCTTGGCAAAAAGTTACATTTTTGTCTCATCTGTCCATAGCAGAAGCTTTGTGGCTTGTCAACATGTAGTTTGGCATATTCCAGTCTGGCTTTTTTCTGATTTGTTGTCAACAATGGTGTCCTCCTTGGTCGTCTCCCATGTAGTCCACTTTGGCTGAAACAACGACGGATGGTGCGATCTGACACTGATGTTCCTTGAGCATGAAGTTCACCTTGGATCTCTTTAGAAGTCTTTCTGGGCTCTTTTGTTACCATTGGGATTATCCGTCTCTTTGATTTGTCATGAATTTTCCTCGTGCGGCCACGTCCAGGGAGGTTGGCTACAGTCCCATGGATCTTAAATTTCTGAATAATATGTGCAACTGTAGTCACAGGAACATCTAGCTGCTTGGAAATGGTCTTATAGCCTTTACCTTTAACATGCTTGTCTATAATTTTCTTTCGAATCTCCTGAGACAACTCTTTCCTTCGCTTCCTCTGGTCCATGTTGAGTGTGGTACATACCATGTCACCAAACAACACAGTGACGACCTGGAGCCCTATATATAGGCCCACTGACTGATTACAAGATTGTAGACACCTGTGATGCTAATTAGTGGACACACCTTGAATTAACATGTCCCTTTGGTCACATTATTTTCAGTATTTTCTAGGGGTACCATCATTTTTGTCCAGGCCTGTTCCATGAGTTTATTTTTTTAAAAATAATTCCGTTGAAGCATGGTTGAAAAGCAATGTCTGACTTTCATTGGTTAACATTCATAGAATTTTTAAAAATTATTACTTTTGTCAGATTAAAGTTATTTATGTGACCATTGTGAGTTTTTCTTTCATTGACCGAAGGGTACCAACAATTTTGTTCACGCGTGTACCAACTTCTCATTATGGTATGAGCTTATCCATCTTAATTTCTTGCCTGTATCTCACAAACCACTTCACAGCTCTCCTCACACACCTGAAGCTGGCACATGTTCAATTTACAAACAAACAAACAAACAAACAAAAAAAGCATCTTAGAATGTTACTGCCACCTCGTGTGTGTGTGTGAGACACCGGGGAAAAGAACTGCTACGGTTCATAACAGAACAGAGGTTTCGCTGGAGCATAAAAGGAAGTCGGAGAGCGAGAAATCAACGTGTCAGATTTTAAAACCGATAAAAGAGATTTCTCAGTCCCTAGTATGATATACTTACAGAACTGAAAGAAAATATTATGATTCTGCATAAAGGTTAGTCATTAATTAATGCAGATTGTACCAGTGTCCTAATGAAAGTGCTTTAAACCTGCCTCAGGTTCTTTACTCATCATTAAATCCATAAAATCGACCAAAGCTAGATGTGGAGCAGTGGTGCCTCAGGGGTTACGGCTCTGGGTTGGGGGAGAGGAGGTCAAGCTGAAACATTGTGAATATATCAATATCAGGCTCTGAGCAAGGTCTTAGCTTGAGTATGGAAAGATAAGAATTCCACTCTGTCATATATAGAGATGTAGATAAAATAGAGAAATGTCAGCATGAAGTGTAAATTCTGGCTCCGACACCTCATCGACCTCAGACACAAAACTTCTGAGGTTGATTATTGATCTCAACAAGTAGAACTCGATACCAACGGCGCTGACAGGGACGTCCGTGTCTCCAACAAGCCGAGTTCTGACGTTTGTTCTTTGCTGGAACTGTGAATGTAATGCTGTTTGGAGCACTTGTGCATGAGAAATCACACTGATAGACAAATGGACAGACAGATTGAGGGACTGTTTTCAGTTTAGCTTCTCTCTATCATTTTTAATTTCTTGTTGGTATTTTCCAAAACACATTAACTAGCAACTAACACAACCCTGACCAGGCAGTTACTAAGGATGAATAGCTAAGCAGGTCCATAGCTGTGATGTTTCATATTAAGACTGTGTCTGTCATCATGCATCAAATGAGTGGGAGGCAGAACATGAGAGCTAAAACAGTCAATTAATTTCTGAATACTACTACTACTACTACTACTAATAATAATATCATACAAACCACTCTACTTTTAATCAGTGACCCGAAAAGCTGTTTTGGCCTGATGAGGCCACTTATGCAGGAGAATAAATTCCACTATTTCAGAGAGGACTGGTTTAAAATTGCTCCTGTAAGTCCAAGGCCAAATCAGCAGCTGTAGAAACAGTTGGGTGAAGCTGGTTGTTGCTAAAAGAAGATAAATATGAGTTCGTGTCAAGTTATCGGACTTTATTTTACGATGTATTAGGTTTATATTTTGATGTATGCTATTTAGATGTATATTTTGATTTATAATATATCCTAAATCTCTTCTATTTTTAATCCTAAAGATGAAAGCAAATGTGAGCTCTGCCATTAATAAGAGCCTCACAGATGATATTCGACTGTAATATTAGATAACTGATACTGACAACCTGAAAATGACTCATGAGTCCAAGCATATGGATGAGTGTTTATAATTAGGAGCCCAAAGTGAATAAGCCATGCCTGGAGGATAATGAATCCAGTCTGCCCAGCTGGCACACGGTACAATAGAGCCATGAAGAAAAGACGATGGCGGACGAGGTCGAAATATTTTTTTCAGCTGGCTAATAACATGCTTTCTCTCTCTCTCTCTCTCTCTCTCTCTCTTACTCATCTTCAGTTTTTTTGTGATCTTCTGAACCATCTTCAGAGGTTTGTGATCCTGGACCACTCGAGAGAAAAGCTGCTCCACCTCTCTCATCCTCTTTCTTCATCTCATTCTCTATCCGTTTCTTTTATCCTCTTTTCGACCAAGAAAAAAAAAAAAAAAAAAAACCCGCCAAGCCAGAATCAACAGAAGTGAGAACAGGGATTTCTCACCCAAGATGGTGAGTATAACGAGTCAGCCCTGGGAAACGTTCCTTATCTGGCCATCACTAAACTAAGGTTTTATTTTGCCAAAAATTATGATAGACAGCAATACTGTAAGAAAATATAATCTACAAATATGTACTGTATTCCTCCTGGTGTGATGCATCTCTGTGCACTCTGTTATTCTGAAGAAACAAGTAACACTGAAGGCTCTTTCCTCAGCGCTGATCAGCCTGGGTTCAGCAAGTTTTCGTGCTGCTTAAAATGTAATTACCTAGGCAGCAGAAAGACATTTACAGTATGAATCTCACTTTCACTGCATGCAAATGTATGTGGATTATAATTCATGCAGGGGAACAACATGCAGCACAAACAGAAAACGTAACAGGTATTCGCTTTAATATGTTCTCTGTTATTAACTGAATTCAGTATTCAGTATTCAGTGTTATTAGTAGAATTCAGAACAGTATTTGTAAACCTTAATGCTCAAAGTAATTAAACATATTGAGTACTGTTAACTTAACTTAAATAATTATAATTAATTCAAACCAAACTAATAGACCTTGAGGAGTATTTAGAACTTTTTGGTACTTATGAGTTTGTAGAAATGACACTTATCAAGTTAGCTGAACAAATTTGACATTTTATGTAACCGTAAGTACTTAAGTAACAGTAACTGTCACCTTAAAGTTCCACCAACTTGAAATCTTCCAGACTAGCGATTTTGTATCTGACGTCATCAGGGCAACAGGGCACTGGTGGCTCAGTGGTAGATGATTCGTCTGCCATGCGAAAGGCCCGGGTTCGATTCCCAACAACTGGATGAAGTGCCTGTGCCAAGCCCAGATAAAATGGGAGGGTTGCGTCAGAAAGGGCATCTGTCGTAAAACCTGTGCCAAGCTCGTGTGTGGATTGGATTGTCCGCTGTGGTGACCCATTGCCAGGGGCAGCCGAAAGACCAACAAAAATTTATTTGATTTGCAACAACTAAAAAAAAACTAACAAAAAAAAGATAATTGCTATTAATTAACACAGATTTTGTTCCTGGCTTCTAAGTGTTATATTTCAATTGCTTATGTCTAAAGTATGTGAAATAATGACTTCATTAAGCACAAACTTTGCTTTCATGACAACAGCGCGAAGAAAAATCGTTTTTTTTTTTTTTGTGAAAATTAACGTTTTTTTTTTTTTAATTTTCATCATTATGATCAGGTAAAAACAAAAATTGCACAAGGAATAGACAAACACAGTCGGAAACCACTCAACAAGGTTCAGAAATGCATAGATTTTCTAGATTTACGATTGTACTGTGAATCACTTTCTCGAAGTAGCCCATAATGTCGTCCCCCATCATGTTTTCCTTATACCGTCCTTGGTAACGACGTTCAAAGTCCAATATATCTTGATGAAAGCGCTCGCCTCGCCCCTCAGAGTACGCGCCCATGTTCTCCTTGAATTTGTCGAGATGCGAATCAAGGATATGGACTTTCAGAGACATTCTGCATCCCATTTTGGCGTCATTCTTTATGAGAGTCTGCACCAACTCCACATAGTTTACCTAGGAAGCCATGAACAACTGCAACGAAACTGCTCCCAGCCGCTCTCTCCGTCCTGTTCAACAGCTTTGCGAAATCCTCACATTCTATGATCTTCTTGATCTGTGGTCCGACGAAGATACCAGCCCTGACCTTAGCCTCGGACAGCTTTGGAAAAAGATCTTGGAGGTATTTAAATGCTGCTGACTCCTTGTCAAGAGCGGTGACAAATTGCTTAATGAGGCCTAACTTGATGTGCAGCGGTGGCATAAGCACTTTATGAGATTCTATCAGCGGCTCCCACTTCACATTGCTCTTCCCAACAGAAAACTCGGTCTGCTGTGGCCAGTCCTTTTTGCGATAATGCGCCTTAGTATCACAGCTGTCCCAGAGACAGAGGAAATAAGGAAATTTTGTGAAACCTCCTTGAAGACCCATGAGGAATGTTACCATTTTGAAGTCACCGATGACCTCCCATCCGTAGTCGTCATACTTTAATGCACTCAGCAACATTTTGACACTGGTGTAGTCCTCTTTGAGATGCACAGAGTGGGCCCTCGGGAGAGACGGGTAGTTGTTTCCATTTTGAAGCAACACTGCTTTGAGGCTCCGGGATGAACTGTCTATGAATAGGCACCATTCAATAGGATCTCATGCGATACCTATAGCCTGGAATAGACTGGCAACATCGTTGCAGAAGCACAGCCCATCAAGCTGACTGAAGAAGTTGGAGAATATTTCATGCCGCTTCCTCTGATCCATGACTTGTATGCTATCATCAACCAAGTTCCACTGTTTGAGCCTGGATATCAGAAGATCAGCATTCGATTTCGTAAGCCCGAGGTCCCTAATTAAATCGTTCACGTCTTTCTGGTTAGGGAAGTACGGCTTTCTATCCCCAACTTCATCTGTGGAATCATAGTCCATATGTCCAGTATCTGCCTCGCTATCTGACATGCTGCTGTCTCCTGAAGATGGCCGATGCCGCCTAGGAGGAGTCGGAACAGGCAGATTGGGGCTGTGTGGTACTGGGGCGATGGAAGAAGGTATGTCCGGATTTTTTGGGTTTACTATGCAGAAGTAGCAGTTGCTTGAGTGGTCCGTCGGCTCTCGCCAAATTCGCGGGATAGCAAACTTCATGGCTCGCTTCTCTCCTCTGTACCAACCTGTAACATAGCACATAATAATATATAAGAATTATAATAATTTGAGGGAAGGAAATTTCAAAATATGGAACTATTTCAAGATGGAATGTATTTGCCTACAGTACACGACTTATAACAAAACTTTGTAAGTTACAACTCCTTGAAATGAACTAGATCTAAAGCATTGAAAGCAACTCTTCAGTTTACCTTCAAGTATTTTCTTGCAAAATTCGCATGTGAAATGCGGTGCCCAAGATTTGTCTTGGTCCCCGACCGGCACGCCGAAGTCTGCCTTGTAGGCCTCGCACATTATACGACTTGCTTCCACGGAATACTTTTTCGCTCTTGTCTTTATGAATTGTCCGCACACGTAGCAGAATGAATCAGCTGGATGAAAACAACCTGTTGATGCCATATCAAATAAATAACTTCTCTTCAACTACGAATCGTTATCCTTTCAGTCAGCAATAACACGAATTGGAATCTTGGTTCGAGACACCTGTGCTTTTATACTTGTATAGCTACTTTTGGAACGTTCGAGAACGTTCTAGAAAGTTCTGAGTTTCTCGAAAGTTCTGGAGGTTTCTTGAACGTTCTAGAGTGTTCAGGAGAATTGTAGAAACATCTGGACAACTCTAGCAGTTCAGGAATATTCTAGGAGGAAGCTCGAAGGCATTGAAAGCAAATTGAGAATTTTCTCGAAAACACGCGATTTTCAAAATTTCACTCTCCCGGTCACAGAAGCAAAGTTTTTCTGGAATAACAGCGATTTCCTTTCTGTTCTACAGGTTAGGAAAACACACTTTCAACCCAGGAACAGAACAAAAGTGAAAATTTGTTACATAGTGTAATCAGTAGTTAGGCTACTCAATAATGCAATTAAAGAACAATTAGTATGAATGAGTACAACAAACTCAAAAACTGATAGTTCTGTTTGAAGAATTGGAAACATTATTACTTACATCATTTTTTTAAAACTGATTACCTCAAATTTTTGCAAAGAGTTTTGCCAACTTATTCAGGTTTACAGTTCAACAAGGTAGAGTGAAACCCACTCACCAGGTTCCAAAGAAAACAGTGTTCTTTTATTTATAAAATGACGCAGGAAATGATTGTGAGATGATAGACTGACAAACCTGTCCAATCAGATTGGACTTCCTGGTCCTTTTACATGCTGAAGCTGACAGCGAGATGGTAGGTGATTATCCACGTCCAGGCCTGGTGAGTTAGGGCACCCCACCCCTCCACTGTCTGCAGAAAAGCTGTCCATGGTGCTGAATGCACACTGTGTTTGCCTTTTGTTGTTTGAGGCAGAGATGTCCAATGCAAATGGATTTTTTGCAAGGTATTAACTGTATTTGTTGTTCTCCACTGAAATGTTCAACTTTGTTACAACTTTGCTTCATCTGGGGGGAAAACATGAGAATAAATAGGTGTACATTTACTACAGGGTGGGCCATTTATATGGATACACCTTAATAAAATGGGAATGGTTGGTGATATTAAAGTCCTGTTTGTGGCACATTAGTATATGTCAGGGGTGGCCAAGTTCTGTCCTAGAGAGCCGCAATCCTGCAGAGTTCAGCTCCAGCCCTGAAAAAAAAAACTCTCCTGCCAGTAGCCTTAGTAGTCCTCAAGACCTTGATTAGCTTGTCCAGCTGTGTTTGATTAGGGTTGGAGCTGAGCTCTGCAGGATTGCGGCTCTCTAGGACCGAACTTGGCCACCCCTGGTATATGTAAGGGGGCAAACTTTTCAAGATGGGTGGTGACCATGGTGGCCATTTGGAAGTCGGCCATCTTGGATCCAACTTTGTTTTTTTCAATAGGAAGAGGGTCATGTGAGACATCAAACTTATTGGGAATTTCACAAGAAAAACAATGGTGTGCTTGGTTTCATTCCCATTTTATTAAGGTGTATCCATATAAATGGCCCACCCTGTATACAGATTTACTGTATAGGAACTGTATGATGTCTGTGTGTCTTCACTACATTTGTCCTATTTGCCCAGCTTCCTTAAATACTGTATAATTAACTTTGTGGAACCTAAGGGTAAGTAGAAATACATAGTGAGACTGAGACTGATTTCTTTTTATCCCAGACTGAAAAAAAAAAAATCACTAGTCTTATTAATTGTAATGACATATCCAACCTACCTAGACAAAAAGCATTCTCACTTGAATCTCACTGTAACCTGCAGCAATGTCCAACACTTTACCTACATCTACCTATCTCCATCTGAACAATTATCTCCATCAAACACCACACTTTACTCTTCCTCATTATTTTCATTTTCTTTGGCCTTCTGTTTTTTTACTGAAACTGGCTACATATTTGAGGAAAAGTTTTCTTCCTGGCGTATAAATGAGGTCCATATTAACACGTTTTCTCTCGTTAACTGAAAAAAAGGAATGTTGCTCCATTTCTGCCTCACTTTTTCCCAATTTAGCAAACAATGATCACAAGCCAACACAAGCCCATGACCCTTTTATCAGTGAAATCTCTCACAAGCCTCATCATAGAATAATTCTCAGCAGGTGCAGTAAAATTAAGATGATATTGTCCTCTATAATCACAAACTAATCTATGTAAACACAGCAGTGATAAGATTTTTTTTTTCTTGCACATGAGGCAGAAAACGATGTTATAAACTGTGCCAGGTTTAAATATAAACAAAAATATTCACAAATATGAGATTGGCACAATACAATACATAAACTCATTTGAATACAGAGCTACATAAAATATTGGTGTCTTTCTTGTCATGGATCTGCATAATGGAGTAAGTTGTCTATCAATATTGATCCTAAAACTCTAAAAGATAAGGTAAATAAATCTATAAATTATTTTCAGTGCAGGGATCTGATCTCAGCCTGTCCTTATCGAGAAGGTGACACACAGGACAGTAATGAAGGTCTATTATCTCATGTAAAAAAAAAAAAAAAAATTTTAAATTATATACACACACGGACAAAATTGTTGGTACCCTTCGGTCAATGAAAGAAAAATTCATAATGGTCACATAAATAACTTTAATCTGATAAAAGTAATAATTAAAAAAAAATCTATGAATGTTAACCAATGAAAGTCAGACATTGCTTTTCAACCATGCTTCAACAGAATTATAAAAAATAAATTAACTCATGGAACAGGCCTGGACAAAAATGATGGTACCCCTAACTTAATAGCTTGTTGCACAACCTTTTGAGGGAATCACTGCAATCAAACGATTCCTGTAACTGTCAATGAGACTTCTGCACCTCTCTGCAGGTATTTCGGCCCACTCCTCATGAGCAAGCTGCTCCAGTTGTTTCCGGTTTGAAGGGTGCCTTTTCCAGACAGCATGTTTCAGCTCCTTTCAAAGATGCTCAATAGGATTGAGGTCAGGGCTCATAGAAGGCCACTTTAGAATAGTCCAATGTTTTCCTCTTAGCCATTCTTGGGTGTTTTTAGCTGTGTGTTTTGGGTCATTGTCCTGTTGCAAGACCCATGACCTGCGACTGAGACCCAGCTTTCTGACACTGGCCAGCACATTTCTCTCTAGAATCCCTTGATAGTCTTGAGATTTCATTGTACCCGGCACAGATTCAAGACACCCTGTGCCAGATGCAGCAAAGCAGCCCCAGAACATAACAGAGCCTCCTCCATGTTTCACAGTAGGGACAGTGTTCTTTTCTCGATATGCTTCATTTTTCCATCTGTGAACATAGAGCTGATGCGCCTTGGCAAAAAGTTCCATTTTTGTCTCATCTGTCCATAGGACATTCTCCCAGAAGCTTTGTGGCTTGTCAACATGTAGTTTGGCATATTCCAGTCTGGCTTTTTTCTGATTTGTTTTCAACAATGGTGTCCTCCTTGGTCGTCTCCCATGTAGTCCACTTTGGCTCAAACAACGACGGATGGTGCGATCTGACACTAATGTTCCTTGAGCATGAAGTTGACCTTGGATCTCTTTAGAAGTCTTTCTGGGCTCTTTTGTTACCATTGGGATTATCCGTCTCTTTGATTCGTCATGAATTTTCCTCCCTTGGCCACGTCCAGGGAGGTTGGCTACAGTCCCATGGATCTTAAATTTCTGAATTATATGTGCAACTGTAGTCACAGGAACATCTCGCTGCTTGGAAATGGTCTTATAGCCTTTACCTTTAACATGCTTGTCTATAATTTTCTTTCGAATCTCCTGAGACAACTCTTTCTTTTGCTTCCTACATACCATGTCACCAAACAACACAGTGACGACCTGGAGCCCTATATATAGGCCCACTGACTGATTACAAGATTGTAGACACCTGTGATGCTAATTAGTGGACACACCTTGAATTAACATGTCCCTTTGGGCACATATAATATAATAGTCACATTTTCTATTTTCTAGGGGTACCATCATTTTTGTCCAGGCCTGTTCCATGAGTTATTTTTTTAAAAATTATTCTGTTGAAGCATGGTTGAAAAGCAATGTCTGACTTTGATTGGTTAACATTCATAGAATTTTTTTTTAATTATTACTTTTGTCAGATTAAAGTTATTTATGTGACCATTGTGAGTTTTTCTTTCATTGACCGAAGGGTACCAACAGTTTTGTCCACGTATATGTGTGTCTCTTTATAATCGTTCTGATCACCCTGGTTTCTATTTCCACTCGGCTGAATTATTGATCGACTGCTCGGCTCATTAGAGAGCATATCTGGCCACAAACAGCTGGCACATCTTGAGTGCTCCAGTGAGACAGAAAAGTGAGAGAGTGTAAAGGCCAGAGAGAGTTTTAGTAAAAAGAGGGAACAGGGAGAAGGAGCAGTGGAGCAGATCCAGAGATTCTGATTTGATTAGGGGCTAAATAAATGTTCCTCAGGAAGAAATCAGAGTGAATAATCACCAGTGCCGTGGTGTTTGATAAATGACAAAAAAGGAAAAATATGTGGGTTTGTCCAAACCTTTGCATGGTACTGTAATTCTAAAAAGTTTTTTTTTCACGACAGTTGAGAAAATACATACTAAAAAATCAATCACTCATTGACTATTTCGCTTTATCCTGTATACATGGCTGTGGGGGGCCTGGAGCTGATCCTAGAAGGCTTTTGGTACACTTTAAATGGGTTGCCAAGCAAACACACCCTCACACTCTTCGAGCAATTTGGGAATGCAACCCTATGGGAAGAAAATGATGCACCCAAAGGAAACGCACCAAGCCACTGGGAGAAAATGCAAACTCCATGCACACAGACCCCAGGAAGGAATCCACTAAGCCACCATGCTGCTCATATTACTTTATCTTAGAATAATCAAAAGGAATTACAAAAATCATTCCTTAAAGCCTTTCTTCCTTTTTCGGCTGGCAGTGCTTCCATCCCTAAAGCATTCAGCTTTACAGTCATGTGTACAGTAATGAGTCCAAATTGACAATTTAGCTCGAGCCAGTCGATAGATCTCTTTCACGCTGACCGATGGACTGAATAATGGCCATGGGATTAATCGCTGTTTACATCAGCAGAAAGACTCCAGCATTCCTTAACACAAGTCTGGCTCCTTGTCACCTCACTGCCGTTCATATAGACTTTGTGATGCATCGGTCCCCGGGGTCGTCCATCAGTCTGCAGAGATGAGACAAACAGAGGAAGGAAATTTTTCTAAAGTACCTTCAGCTTGTCTCTGATCTGAAGACGCCTTTCTGACAGGTAGATATGACAGAGAGCGATTAATCACATTCATGCTGAGTTAAGTTGCCACAACTATCAGTAACGATCCTCTTTTTCCAGACAAATGAAGTGTAAGCAGTCATGAGAAACCACTTAATGAGACTTGATTGCTTCAGTCAGACTGGTGAGACGGTAAGTGCAATGAGAATCTGTACAGTTTCCAACACATCAACTCCCAGGAGAGTTTGGTAAAAACCTGTAGAATCTAAAATAACATCGGGGGGGAAAAAAAAAAAGGTGGCATTTGGTATTTATTATAATAATATAGTATCCCAAATGAAGTGGGATGATGCAATTTCCAAACACATCATGGACTACAAATGCAGACTGGATGCATTAGTTTGAGGTGACTAGATGAGCTGTGGTTGAATCCTTTCCTTGAATCCAATTCTCGTCCTCATACTTTTGCCAGGTTGTTGACTGGGATCTCAGCTACATAGTTTTTAATATCATAATAGACTGTTTTTATATTTGTTGACTTTAGTCTGTTTAACAGACTTTTCCTTAGGATTATTCTTCTCTCTTTTTTCTTCCTGAGTCCAATGTTAAACTTTTTGTCACTGTTTCTTTACTCCAAGTCTTCTGCATTGCTCTCTTCACCCCTTCTCTTTGACTTTACGGCTCAGATGTCAGCAAGACCATGGAGCTATGGCTCGCCGCAGAGGCTCAGCTGCTGGAGCTGCCTTATTTTTTTTGTAGCACGGCTTTAGTTGTTTTAAATCCCTTTAAGATGAGAGATAGATAAAGTCCTGCATTTCATTCTGTCATGTTACTGAATAAATGAAACCCATTGAGAAAATGAGGACGAGATAATGTAGTAGCTCTGAGACAGAAGTGTGGTAGAAATGAAGGAGAGCAGACAGATCCAATCAGACTGAGTTTTGCTTGTCAGGGGTGGAGAATATAAAGAGAATGGAGACGGTCTGGTTTAGTTGCGGTCATGCTCTGCAGTCCTCAGTGGAAATGAAGTGACAGACTGCGATGAATCATGACGGAGACCCAAACATACAGTACATTAACTTCATTACCTCAGTGAGTACTTAGCTCATGGCTTTGAATGCAACTTTTCAAGAGCTTGTGTGGGATTAAATGTCAGGCTAATGGCTATGCCTAGAGAGATCCTGATGATTTGTGCCACCTGCCAACTGCCTGGCTGCAAATAAATAAATAAATAAATACATAAATACATAAATAAGTGGAGACGAATATAACCTGCTGTTCCCTTTTCATCTAGAAATTAATCACTGTAATGGACCTAGAATCCCTAGAATAAGAGCCCTTCAAGATTGCTTGGCTGGAGCTCTGGTGGTCGTGCGCCAAAACAGTGAACGTATTGGGTTACTTCGTTGTAACCCTGTTCCCTGAAAAAGCGGGAATGAGCTGCTGCGTGAAAACGCTACGGGAACATCTCTTCATTCAACCGGTTGTGAAGCCTGTGTGTATCAAACACGCCAAGTTTTGGCTGATATAACCTCGGTCAGGAGACGTTATCTGATCAGGTGCATCTGCGGGTTATACATAATAGTGGTTCGGAAACATCCTCAGGTCAATGTTTCGTCTGGAAGGACGTCCAGCCATGCCAGCAGTGCGGCATTGGAGCGCAGCATCCTGTTCCCGCTTTTTCAGGGAACAGGGTTACGGCAAAGTAACCTGAGACGTTCCCTTTCAAAAAATACACTCGATGCCTCGTGAAAACGCTATGGGAATGAGAATACCAAATGCTGCCGCACTGCAAGTGTCCGGAGCCCAATGTGTGCGCACAATAGCCAAAGAGGTCTCAGACATAACTTTGACTCGATGCTGACTCGAGGACCCGCGAGCCCGGAGTAGCATAGAAATCCAAGCGGTAAAATGACGAATGTGTGCAGAGACGACCAACCTGCCGCATCGCACACTTGCAAATGCCCTTCCTGACGCAACCCTCCCATTTTATCCGGGCTTGGGACCGGCACTGAATAAAAATATAAATAAACAATAAGAAAGCTGTACAATACTTTAATAGTATTAAAGGTAATACATAATGGCACTATAACTATCTGTCATTACAGTATGTATTGTAGGTAACTACATAATTTCCTACATTACGAGAAGACGTTATATGCATTTTACACAGATGTCCTGAAAAGAAAGAAGCAATTACATGTTTAATATGACTTTTAAAAAGAGAAGAAAATTTGTATCTAAACGTATACTGCGATGCGATTTTCCTCCCCAGTATCAGCCATTTGCTTCAGCTCGTCATCGATTGCTTGCACAAATGAAGAGGTGCTTATCCTACGGACTGCTGCTTGGTTAAGCAACGGATTTCAGTCCTCAGCACCGTTACCCAGTATTGCAATCCATAAAACGGACGATTCAGACATTGCATTTACATGGCAGAGTGAGCGAAATGGAGCAGCAAAGCCTTTACATGCTCAATTAAAGAGCTTTGCGGCTGATTAAACACTGCTTAAACTTGCTAATAAAAACAAAATAATAAACAAAAAGATAAATATACAGAGAAACCAGTAAAAGTACATTACTTCAGCACTACACAATTTTCTGGGTCTGCAAAATTGCAAATCCGTTTCCATTTTGCCTGACCTTCTGGGGCAGCATTGGCAATATTCAGATCTTCTTTAAACCAGTTGAGTCAGCACTTCTTAAGCCTTCCCACATGTCATTGTGCCTGGGTGCTTAGTCAAAGTCCTCTTCTAGCTATCAAGTTTTCACCCCTACAGATGACCTGTCTGAACCATCATAGTCTCTCTTCTTGCACCTTTTTCACAATCTGCGCAATTCACTGTGTGGTTCCATCTCGTTAGTCCAAGGCCATCTGCAGGACCTGCAGGCCACGCTCAATGTAGTCAGTCTTTTTAGGCAGACCATCCTTCTCTGTGTGGTGTGTTGACATAGAAAAGACACTGTGGGTGGGGTGAATGAAGGTGACTGGCTTATGGTCCATGATACTGATGTTGCAATGGAGGAGCTTGGTCCATTAAACCCCATGTGAGTGAAGGGCATGCCAGATTGTGTGGTTCCTTGTCAAATGGCTTTTCTCTGTCCTTGGTTACCACAGCACCAACCATCAAGGACTATCTTCATGAATATCTTCATGGAAGGGACAAGAAGTGGATTGCAAAAGCTATATGGCCAAACTGGAGTATTTGGCTGTATACAGTAGCATTTGCACTTCCAAATGGGGCCTGTAATAGTGGTTGTACGGGCTGGTAGGACTTCTCCGTCCTCGTTGATTCAATTTGAAAAGGTCAGCAAAGATTTTGGCTGACCGGGTCTTCCCAGGCATGTATCACAAGGGGGTGGAGATCCACTTTAACTGATCCAAGGGTACACGCATGTAAATTGTGCCTTTCATCCTTGGAGCTGCCACCATTTGATCATTTATGTTACTGTTATCCGAAAGCTTATAGATAGAAGTTTGGATAAAACATAAAAGTTTTGTTTCTTGAGACACCTAATAATAAAATGAAAGAGTTGCGTCAGGAAGGGCATCTGGCGTAAAACCTGTGCCAAGCTTCTGTGCAGACCGGATTGTCTGCTGTGGCGACGCATTTCTGGGAGCAGCCAAAAGACCAAAAGAAATGATAATTGCTATTAAATAGTATGAGTTAGGCTACTCGATAATGCAAGTAAAGAACGATTAATATGAATGAGTAAAACAAACTTAGTTCTGTTTGGAAACATCATTACTTAAAAAATTTGGTGTAACTGATTACCACGATTTTTGTTTAGTTTTGCCAACTTACAGTATTTGGGTTTACAGTGCAGGGAGCTCTCATGTCTGTGTTTCCTTCTGGCTCTCCCTTTTAGTTGTGCTGTCACTCCCTGCTTGCACTCTACATACATACTAAATACATATTCACCTTTGACTTTGACCATACATAACTGTTATCTCTCCTCTTCTGCTCTCTCTTTCCCTCTCTGTGTCGAGCTCCAGATGTCGTACCTGAGCTGCCATTGATCCAGACCCCCTTTGCCCTCTGGACCGGCCTGACTCGTCCTGGTGTCCCACTTCTGGTTGGAGATCTCGTCACATGGATGCCCCGTGTGGTCTCTGTCGGATGTTTGTGGTGTCTGGGGACGGTTTCACTCTACTATGAAGACGGTTTTGGCCTCGACTGATGTTGACAGCTGTTTCTCTGAGGACTTGGCTGCAGTCGATCGATAGTTCAGGACTAGAATTTGCCACAAGTCTACCAGAGCCTCTAATAACTAAATGGACTCCATATTAACATCAACTGTTATGCTGAACTGCCTGCCACCTAACCAACAGTATGAATGCAGATCAATTCCGACTTTCTGTTTCAGCCAGATTCCCAGGTTCCTGTTGAGTCCGGTTCCTCTAAAGGTTTCTTCCTTTCGCCATCTCAGGGAGTTTTTCCTTGCCACCGTCGCCCTCGGCTTGCTCATCAGGGACTAAGGAACTAGCTGAGCATTTTGATTCATACATTCACATTTCATACAAACTTACATAATTCTTTTGATTGCTTAAAGTTGCTTTGCAACTGTGGCGAGGTGAAGGGGGCTGGCTCGAACTCCGCCGATCCCCTGATTTAACAACTGTAGCCAATTACGCCACCTTGGGAATTGCACCCAAGGAAATAGACCAACCTAGTTATTAAATTAACTAAGGCACCCAGGTTCGTTCACTGAACAGGCAAGAGGCGTGGATTTCCTACACAGATGTTTATTCACTCACAGACAATCATACACAATATGGTAATTCAAAATTTATTTATAACAATAGTAGAAATAGTTGCGACATCAAAGATATACTACACCAAGAACAATACACATTAAAATATACAATCACCAATTTGGAGCTGGAGCTTACCAGTGGCTAAGCAGACTGAAAGAGAGAAGGAGATCCCAGAACATCCCAGCAAGAGTCACCCCAAACACACGTGAATCACACCCTCACACAATTCACTGTGACAATCGGCACAAGCGGGTGACCACACGGGAAAGGGAAAGGGAAAGGGAAAACAACCCCAATACGTCGCACTGCTACAACCTGCAGCTCACAGCTCTACAAGATTGGGAAATGTAATTAAAATAAAACACAGCCAGCAATATAGAAGGAAGAGAGAAAGACAAACAACTCAAATTCAAATTTTATTTGTCACATACACAGTCATACACAGTACGATATGCAGTGAAATGCTTATAAGCTCCTTCTCAGTCTCTCTGTATTGGCCTTGAGGGAGCGGAAGCGCTTCCCAGACCGCAACAGAAAGAACAGTCCATTGCTGGGGTGGCTGAGGTCCTTCATGATCTTCCTGGCCTTGGTCCAGCACCGCTTGCTGTAGACAGAGTGCAGGTCAGGGAGCTCGGAGTGGATGATGTGCTCAGCTGATCGCACCACCCTCTGTAGGGCTCGTCTGTCCTGCATGGTGCTGTTCCCGAACCAGGATGCGATGTTTCCCGTCAGGATGCTCTCTATGGTGCAGGAGTAAAAGTTCCTGAGCACCTTGGAGGGCAGTCTAAAGTCTCTCGGGCGTCTGAGGTGGTAGAGACGCTGTCGGGCCTTTTTCACCACGGTGTTGATGTGACAGGACCATGATAGGTCCTGCGTGATGTGAACACCGAGGTACTTGAAGCAGTCCACTCTCTCCACTGGGCTCTCGTTGATGACGGAGGTCTGGTAGTTCCTCTCCTGCTTAGTGCTGAAGTCCACTATCAGCACCTTTGTCTTACTGACATTTAGAAGAAGGTTGTTCCTCTGGCACCAGTTCTCCAGATTTCCAATCTCCTTCAAGTAGGCCGTCTCGTCGTTGTCAGAGATCAGGCCCACCACGACGGTGTCGTCAGCAAACTTAATGATGGTGGTGGAGCTGGTAGTGGCCGCACAGTCATGTGTGTACAGAGAATACAGCAGGAAAAATATGGTAACGCTTCACGATTTTGCGTGTCATCCTTACGCGCAGGGGCCATGCTAATCTCCTCTGTATCATTCCAATTTTAGTATATGCGGGGCCGTAGCACCTTACAATATAAAAGCTAATTCTCAGATAGAATGCATGCAATATGGCAAAGCAACCCGCCGATAAAGCAGCAGTCATGCAACATAGCAGTGAGGCATAATGCGTATAATTACCCACTAACCGTAGAGCAAAAAAATTAACAAAAATAAAACAAAAGTAGCAGTACTCATGCAATGAAATATTCATGCAAAGCAGAGTTAATAAAAAGCAAATGCAAGCAAAGCTCATGCAGAGCAAAGTTAATACAGCCGAGCAAAGACAAAACAAAAGTAAGGCAAAGCAAAACAAGGCAACATTCAGGCCAAGCAAAGCAAAGTGAAGCAAAGCAAAGCAGCAGCGTTCATGCACCCATCTGCAGCACCCACAGTTTCTGTCCCAAAACGTAGATGAACAACCACTAGCAATCCCGGTTACCACCAGGAAGTACAGGAAACGAGCCACTTACCGACACCAGTAGGGCAATGTTGTTCAAACGGGAACCCAAGACTCTAAGTGCGAACTGAAACGAAACCGGAAGTTCGACGTGCAGCAAAAAGGCATGCGCTCTGAGACGGAAGTCAGACGTGCAACGAAGCGATGTGCACTCCACTCAAAGGAGAGTCAGCAGTAAGAGAAATCACTGACACGAAAGTGAAAGTCAGGCGCACTAAACAGCGCGCGTGCACTCAACAAAGGAGGGTTTGTAGGAGAAGACCTCACCATTAACGAGTCCAGAGGAAACCTGTGGCAAACCGGAAGTCAGGTACACAACACAAAAAGGGGCGGGCGCTCTACGTGAGAGAAAGCACTCTTCCACCACCGTTATAGCAGCCCACAAGCGAGCTGATTGGCTAGTGCTAACATGATCTGAGACACTGACCAGGTGACCCGGAAGTCCTTCAACTGAGGTCATGGCACTATATATAAAACAGTGCAACCTGTTGTGAATAAGGCCTCCCTCTAACCAAGATGATCCACATGATGAAGCCACAGCTCATCCTGCTACACAACAAAAAGAAAATCAAGAACAAGAACAAAAAATCCAGTAACAGCATGACATACAGTAAAGTGTTTATTTTTCTTTGTTTATAGTAAACTCAAAATCAAGGCAGAGATTCCGGTATGCACACAAGGAGACAAATTTTTCTCTGCACACACACACACACACACACACACACAAATCCCTCGTTATTCACATAGCAAAGCTTCATTTAATTTTCTTACATTTTTTCATTGAATGTCAAAATACATGGAAGTAAAAGTAATTCAACAAACAGACTAATCTTCTGCAGGAGGAATTCCAATTTGTTCTGGCATTTCAGAAATGTATAAACATGACTGTGGAAAGCTGAACAGTATTATTATGGAGAAGGGGCCAAGATGAGGGATAATAAAGAATGCTGAAGGATAATGGGAGGTGATGTGATGGAGAATGAAGCAGAAGATATTAAAGCGCTATGGGAAGATAAAAGACAATTGATTAAAAAAAACAAAAAAAAAAAAACAATTGATGACCATGGTAGATGTTGGAGGGGAGGGTTAGTTGATGTAGAATGGCAAAATTATATAGTATGATAGATGATCGAAAATGATGGATGATGATGAAGATGATGATGATGGGGAAGATCATTGATGGATGATGAAGGAGGATGGATGATTGTAGAATAAAATGACCATAGTTGATAGGAGAAGGATGATTAAAAATGATAGATAATGCTGGATTGATTATTGATGAAGGACAATTAATCATGTTGAGTTAAGATTGAGAATAATCTATAGCCATTGAGGATGAAGATGATGATGATGATTTTGATGTTGATGATGATAATGGATTACAGTGAAAGATGAAGGGAACATGGAAGATAGTATATGGTCATGGATGAATGGACGGATGATGAATTAGAATGAGAATGATGGATGATGGATAAAAATGATAGATGGACGATACTGAAAGGTGATTTCTGATGGATGATGATGATGAATGATGAAGAGGATGGATAGATGATGGTAGAGGACGGAGGATGTTAAAAATGATAGGAGAACGGTTGTAACGGGAGAATGGGGGTCGGGCAGGGGAATGAATTGTTCTGCCCACCTTTTTACAAACTCCGCCCCCGTTCATGACCGATGTTTGTATATGGAGTGGACCGAATATTAAATCATGAATTACATTTTTCTCCAGTTTAGTTTCATCAGTTTGCGACTGACAATATATTGCTTCAAATTGTGAAATCTAAGTAAATCATCATTGATTTGGTGAAGCTTTCTCTAAAGAGTTCCGTTTGATCAGTGATGATCAAAAGGGTTTGTGAAGTTTGATGGATTTATCACTTTGATGTGATTACATGTATAAAACTCTTTTATTCATGTCTTATATCACAGAACGCAATAATGATGGAATTTGCAGGTGCACTTTATGATGCAAAATAAATAAATAAATAAATAAATAAATAAAAATACTATAAAACCTTTTTCAAACAAAAATGCATAAAGAAATTAGCTAATTTCTACAACTTGTGCTTTTCATTGTGTTTATGCTCTTAGGAGAAAATGCTTCTTGCCTCCACATATACAGTAAGCGCTGATTAACTGCATTCCTGCCCACACAGTATTTTAATGGCTTTACATGCTGTAGCCCTTCAAGCTCAGAGTATTTGAACCATTATTTGTTTTTGCTGAGATATAAAACTTTCTTAGGGTGTTTTATACTCACACAGACGACATGTCACACAGAGTTGTGTCTCACAGCAGAAGTTACAGCGGAGCTTTAATCGTTCTCGCCCATAGATCCCTACTGCAGCATGATTCTGGTCTGATCTCAATCGGGACATTTATGCTTGAGGTTTCAAGAAAATAACCCCAAAGAAATTCTAACCAGGAAGTTGAGAACCGTTCCTCAGCCCAGAGTTCGATGTGGTGTCTTAGTGGCCAGCATGTCGTCCCAGTGGGGCTTTTCAGGGGCCAAGAAGATAAACTGGCTGTGCTCCCTGGATGGGAGGAGTATCCTCTCTCTCTCTCTCTCTCTCTCTCTCTATGGCTCTCTCTTCCCTGGATATCACAGTAACAACAGGGCAATTCACTGTGTCTGGGATCTCAGTTGTTCATTATATAGCAGGTGGTGTGTTACGGTGCCTTGTGCATCAGTTAAAAAATGACAAACTGTAATAAAAAGGACAGATTTTAATGTCTATGAGCACAAAATTACATCTCGGGCTACCAACAGGCAGCCCGCTATTGCCATTTATATTCTACATTACAGAAAGAAAAAAAGAAGAAAAAAAAAACCGGTCAGGGCTGGGTAAGTGGGTGAGTGTGTGCTGTAAATAGCTGATGGGCTGAAGCTTGGCAGAGGAGATGGAAGTACAAGAGCAAAGTACAAGCTTTAAACTCACAAATTTCTAAATCTATATAAATATATAACACTTTGTTATGCTGAAGTGTTATTGAAAATAAAAATCCTGATCAGCTGCCAGTTAAATGAGACAAAGAGCTCATTTGAATACACGGCAGCAACTGCCATATCTTCCAATTTGGCAGAAAGCCCGCATCTTTCTATCGGAAAAAGCTGTAGGCAATTATAACAAACACTTATAGAAGAAGAACGCAAATAAAGTTTAATTGAAACGAAACACGGAAACGACTGCCGTTTTTTTCCCCCCCATTTATACCACGGCTGTATTTCTGCAGATATTGGAGGTGTTTTCATAGAAGTGTAAAATAGCTGGGAGCAGAGGAGCGATTAAATCCCCCTCTTATTCCAGGAAGGTAAAATATGCAATAAGGAAACCCACTGAATGGATATAATGTACAGTCGTGGTCAAAAGTTTTGAGAATTCCATAAATATTGGAAAAGTTGCTGCTTAAGTTTTTATAATAGCAATTTGCATAAACTCCAGAATGTTATGAAGAGTGATCAGATGAATTGCATAGTCCTTCTTTCCCATGAAAATTAACTTAATCCCGAAAAAAAAAAAAAAAAAACTTTCCACTGCATTTCATTGCTGTCATTAAAGGAGCTGCTGAGATGATTTCAGTAATCGACTTGTTAACTCGGGTGAGAATGTTGACGAGCACAAGGCTGGAGATCATCATGTCAGGCTGATTGGGTTAGAATGGCAGACTTGACATGTTAAAAGGAGGGTGATGCTTGAAATGTCACGATTCGAACAGGCGTAGCGGATCCTAGCGCAGAGCGCGTGTGGAATATAGCGCCGATTATCCTGTGATGAACGCGCTGTTTGTTTTGTGAATGAAAGCTCCCGCTGTGCGGAGATGCGGCGGCACGGCGCGAGCCTCGCGTAGAGAATGTGAAAGTGAAGAGCCGGTGCGCGCTGAACGCAACTCTGGTCCGCGGGGAATAATCGTGGTTGTGAGCGTGCTTGCTTCGAGGTCATGAAATCAAATACAGTCCGTAATCCTGATTCGTGGTCATGAAACGTGAGCGATGGTCGATATCCAGAAATCCGAAAAAGCACTAATCCAAAACGTGAGACGAGAGCAAGGTCTGTGAAACAGAGCGTGGATCGAGATCCAAAAGTCAAGGCAGTGAAAAACGCTGGAAAATTGGGCATGAGGGTGCACAATAATCTGGCAAGAGGTGGTGGTTTGTGAAAGAGTTTTATAGAGCAGAGTAATGAATGAAATGAAGAACAGGTGTGCTGAGCTGGTGAATGAGGCGGCAAAATGAAAAGCAGTGGACTGGAGTGTGGAGCGGAGTCACAGGTGATCATCACTTGGCTTGAGGTGTGGATGTGACATGGTGTACCGTGACATGAAATCATTGTTCTTTCATTGTTAACCATGGTGACCTGCAAAGAAACGCCTGCTGCCATCATTGTGTTGCATAAAAATGGCTTCTATATTGTGGCTACTAAGATTGCACCTAAATCAACAGTTTATAGGATCATCAAGAACTTCAAGGAAAGAGGTTCAATGCTTGTTAAGAAGGCTTCAGGGCGTCTGGAAAAAGGCTTGTCCGGAGAAGAAAAGGTGACGCTACCATCAGTCCTGTGTCATGCCAACAGTAAAGCATCCTGAGACCATTCAGGTGTGGGGTTGCTTCTCATCCAAGGGAGTGGGCTCACTCACAATTTAGCCCAAAAACACAGCCATGAATAAAGAATGGTACCAAAACACCCTCCAACAGCAACTTCTTCCAACAATCCAACAACAGTTTGGTGAAGAACAATGCATTTTCCAGCACGATGGAGCACCGAGCCATAAGGCAAAAGTGAGAACTAAGTGGCTCGGGACCGAAACATAGAAATTTTGGGTCCATGGCCTGGAAACTCCCCAGATCTTAATCCCATTGAGAACTTGTGGTCAATCCTCAAGAGGCGGGTGGACAAACAAAAACCCACTAATTCTGACAAACTCCAAGAAGTGATTATGAAAGAATGGGTTGCTATCAGTCAGGATTTGGGCCAGAAGTTGATTGAGAGCAGCCCAGTCGAATTGCAGAGGTCCTGAAAAAGAAGCGCCAACACTGCAAATACTGACTCTTTGCATAAATGTCATGTAATTGTCGATAAAAGCCTTTGAAACGTATGAAGTGCTTGTAATTATATTTCAGTACATCACAGAAACAACTGAAACAAAGATCTAAAAGCAGGTTAGCAGCAAACTTTGTGAAAACTACATTATTTGTGTCCTTCTCAAAACTTTTGGCCATGACTTGTGTATTATTAATAAAACATTAAAAAAATATATTGTCTGAGATGGTAAAAAAGAATGTTGTGGGGATAAAGAAAGTTCAAAACAATTATCAATTAATCAATTCATATTTTTTTCTAAATGAATTGAAACTTTTCTTTAGCAAATGTGTTTCTTTAAATATATATTTTTATTTAAATGAGCAACAACAGCTTCCTGATTGTTTTACAAACAAAATAATACATTGGAAAAAGAGAAAATGAATGGAAAAACATTTTTGATGATTATTCTTATGATCTGATGAGTAGGCGCGTTAGTGGGCAGCTGGCGAATAAACAATCAGTGTGGTTCACGAGGGAGAAGTGTTCAGTTCATAACACGCATGTGGGCTTGTTCAGCTACAAAAAGGAACACAGTCATGTAATAAAACAAACCGTCTTGGCTTGCTTAGCTGTTATCCTGTTCCCTGAAAAAGTGGGAACGAGATGTGCTGTGTTGTTGTTCGACCGGTTGTGAAGCATGTGTGTATCAAACACACCAAACTTTTGGCTTATATAACCTCGGTCAGGTGACGTCATCTGATGAAGTGCACCTGCAGGTTATAAATAGGTCTAAACCGGAAACATCTTCAGGTGAATTTTTGTCTGAAAGGACGTCCAGTCACACCTACAGTACAGTGCGGCATTGGCATGCATTCTGTTGTGCTTGAAGCATCAAAGAGTTCTCTTAGGAAAAATGCTTCTTGCCTCCACATATACAGTATGCACTGATGAACTGCATTCCTGCCCACATAGTATTTTAATGGCTTTACATGCTGTATCCCTTAAAGCTAAGAGTATTTTAATCATTATTTGTTTTGCTGTGTTTTTTTTTTTTTTTTAATAAACATATATGTATAGGGCTCAGGATTGTGCAGTATATATACACACGGGACAAAACTGTTGGTACCCTTCGGTCAATGAAAGAAAAACTCACAATGGTCACATAAATAACTTTAATCTGACAAAAGTAATAATTAAAAAAAAAATCTATGAATGTTAACCAATGAAAGTCAGACATTGCTTTTCAACCATGCTTCAACAGAATTATTAAAAAAAAAATAAACTCATGGAACAGGCCTGGACAAAAATGATGGTACCCCTAGAAAATACTGAAAATAATGTGATCAAAGGGACATGTTAATTCAAGGTGTGTCCACTAATTAGCATCACAGGTGTCTACAATCTTGTAATCAGTCAGTGGGCCTATATATAGGGCTCCAGGTAGTCTCTGTGTTGTTTGGTGACATGGTATGTACCACACTCAACATGGACCAGAGGAAGCGAAGGAAAGAGTTGTCTCAGGAGATTCGAAAGAAAATTATAGACAGGCATGTTAAAGGTAAAGGCTATAAGACCATTTCCAAGCAGCGAGATGTTTCTGTGACTACAGTTGCACATATTATTCAGAAATGTAAGATCCATGGGACTGTAGCCGACCTCCCTGGAAGTGGCCGCACGAGGAAAATTCATGACAAATCAAAGAGACGAATAATCCGAATGGTAACAAAAGAGCCCAGAAAGACTTCTAAAGAGATCCAAGGTGAACTTCATGCTCAAGGAACATCAGTGTCAGATCGCACCATCCGTCGTTGTTTCAGCCAAAGTGGACTACATGGGAGACGACCAAGGAGGACACCATTGTTGACAACAAATCAGAAAAAAGCCAGACTGGAATATGCCAAACTACATGTTGACAAGCCACAAAGCTTCTGGGAGAATGTCCTATGGACAGATGAGACAAAAATGGAACTTTTTGCCAAGGCACATCTGCTCTATGCTCACAGACGGAAAAATGAAGCATATCAAGAAAAGAACACTGTCCCTACTGAAAAGCTGGGTCTCAGTCGCAGGTCATGGGTCTTGCAACAGGACAATGACCCAAAACACACAGCTAAAAACACCCAAGAATGGCTAAGAGGAAAACATTGGACTATTCTAAAGTGGCCTTCTATGAGCCCTGACCTCAATCCTATTGAGCATCTTTGGAAGGAGCTGAAACATGCTGTCTGGAAAAGGCCCCCTTCAAACCGGAAACAACTGGAGCAGCTTGCTCATGAGGAGTGGGCCAAAATACCTGCAGAGAGGCGCAGAAGTCTCATTGACAGTTACAGAAATCGTGTGATTGCAGTGATTCCCGCAAAAGGTTGTGCAACAAACTATTAAGTTAGGGGTACCATCAGTTTTGTCCAGGCCTGTTCCATGAGTTAATTTTTTAAAATAATTCCATTGAAGCATGGTTGAAAAAGCAATGTCTGACTTTCATTGGGTAACATTCATAGAATTTTTTTTAATTATTACTTTTATCAGATTAAAGTAATTTATGTGACCATTATGAGTTTTTCTTTCATTGACCGAAGGGTACCAACAATTTTGTCCACGTGTGTAAGTGAAGTATCCTCTTTTCATCACTAAATATGCCAAATGATGAACTGAATTTTAGTTAATCTTAACAAACTACCCAAATATTAACTCACCAACTTCGGTATATTGAGCATATATCGAACCTCAAGTCTTTTTTTTTAACGATAAAATTGTTAGAAGATGTTCTGACAGTATTTCCTTTTGGGACTAGTGTGGAGCTATCGTAAAATGCGTCTTACCCGCACATGTTGAAGCCGGAAGTCCAACAAGCTACCCAAATATGACTGAGCAAAAAATGGAGTGCAGCATCTCGTTTCCACTTTTTCAGGAAACAGGGTTACAGCAAAGTAACCTGAGCTAAAAAAAGCTTTCAAAAGCTAAACTCAATGCTGCGTGAAAACGCTATGGGAATGAGAATTCCATCGCTGCCGAAATGAAAGTGTCTGGACCCCCAGGTGTTTTGTAGTGTGTGCGCACAATCATCAAAGAGGTCTCAGACATGACTCTAGGATGCTGACTTGGGGACTAATGAGTTTAGTGAACATTTGACAAAATTTGACAAATGTGTGTGGAGAGCATCACATACTTGCTTGCCAGAGCAATTAATGAGGCAGGCCCCCTGGTCGAGTGGGCCCTAATTCCCAGAGGCGAAGTGTTACCACATGCCTTGTAGGCTAGGGCAATAGCATCTCTCACCCAATGTGACAGTGTCTGTCTAGTGGCAGACAACCCCCGGTCGTGGCCCCCCCCATAGCATACAAAAAGCTACTCTGACTTACGCCACTGGCTGGTGCGGTGGACGTAAATCTGAAGAGCACATACTGGGCACAGTAAGTGAAGTCTTTCCTGCTCTGGAGCTGTAAACGGCGGAGGACAGAAGGCTTCAAGCACAACAGAATGCATGGTCGAGAATGGAACTTTCGGAAGATAATTCGGGTGAGGATGCAGAATAGCTTTGACTAGCCCAGGGGCATGTCAAAATAGACAGAGCCTGCAAATCCCCAATTCTCTTGAGAGAAGTAACTTTAGAGAAGCAATTAGAAAAACCGTCATAAGTGTCAGAAGACTGACAGGCGCTGACTCTAGTGGGTCAAAAGGGGTATCAACCAAACCTTCAAGTGCAATAGCTAAGTGCCAAAAAGGGACTGTCACTCTAGTGGTTGGCCTCAACCGTTTAGCTCCACAGATAAAGCGAGCAACTTAAAGGTGATTTTCCACCGAAACCCCATCAGTCAGAACATGACAAGCTGAAATGGAGGCTATGTACATTCTGAGAGTATGAGGACAACCCAGAGGACAACTTTTCTTGCATAAACTAGAGCACTGAAACTATTTGGCAGTCATGTCTTGCCATGCACCAGCTTTCAAATACACTCCATTTGAGGGCATAAGTTCTTCTAGTGAAGGGAGCCCTAGCACTTAGTATTGTTTCAATTACACTGGCTGGAAGACCAGCATCTCTTAATCAGTCCCCTTCAGGGGCCAGAGGTGAAGGTTCCAAAGCTCGGGCCAGGGATGACATATTGTCCCCTGTGCCTAAGACAGGAGATCCTTCCTTGCTTGAATCACCCATGGTGAATGGTCGAGGAGACATATCAGATGCGAGAACCACACTCTGGTCGGCCAACGGGGCGCTATCAAAAAGAGGCGCAAGCCTTGTTGACGGACCTTCGTCTGGACTCCTGGGTGCAGAGCAATCGGAGGAAATGCATAAAGATGCGGTCTGGGCCACGTATGGAGTTTCCCATCCCAGTGTGTCACAGGTAGTCTGGACAGCGAGTCTGCTCCCATATTCATATGCCTCGGAATGTAAATCACCCTGAGGGACATGAACTCATCATGTGCCCAAAGCAGAACCTGGTGCTAGCTTTTTCCAGCGGCGCGAGCACAATTCGCCCTGGTGACTTAGTACGAGATTACCGTAGTGTTGTCCACCCACACTAGGACATGGTAGCCTTTCAATTGCTGGAGGGAGTATTTCAGAGCCAGGAATAGAGCCATCCTTTCGAGACAATTGATGTGCCATGCGAGAAGATGGTCTCTCCAGATCCCTTGGGCTGGACGGCCATCTAAGAACGCACCCCAGCCCTTGAGGGAAGTGTCTGTCGTTAGCAACTTGTGACAACAACACGGACCTAGAGTGGGATCCAGAGTCAAAAACCGGGGTCTGAACCACATAGAAAGGAGGCCCAAGGGTATCACCCTGGATGCAGTTGCCATGAGACCTAAAACACATGAGAAAGTGATGAACAACCACTTTCTGGCTTAGCTTAATTTCCTTTAGGGTAACGAGAATGGATTCGACACACACAAGAGGCTGCTGTGACAGTGCTAACCACTATACCACTGTGCCGCTTTCCTACATGTATATTATATTATATTATCCTGTATCATATTTTTGTATTCCTTGATTTAGCATGTGTGTATCCTCCTCTGCCTACTATAAGTTAAAGCAAACATGCAATAAAATATCTCAGTAAGTACAGTACAGTACTTTTAATTCCGTAAATGAACATGTGGGATTTGCACTGTTAGAGTGTAATTAGCTTTTAAAATGTATTTCTGGTTTGCTTTTTCCTGAGATCAAAATCCTCAAGAGAAAACCAGAGCCAAGTCCTAATGAGACCAAATGTGGACTTTTACCAGCGATGTGTCCCTCAACTGCAAGAACTGAATTAGAGACATGAAATCTTTTAGCTGTTATTTCATCATCTGAAAGTGAAACCTATTGAAATATACCAGGGACAAAACAATGACACAAAGACCTGTACAGAATGTTCACTAATAAACTCATACACATCATACTCATACACATCATACTCAAAAACAATTGGCACAATACTTCAATTTTTTTATATGAAGTTATTTTTATTTGCAGTGAACACTGGAGCAATCAAGTATTTAATTTGTGCAACAAAAAGTCATCTCAACATCACATTTCCCACCTGTTCCTCTATCATGACACTTCCTGTCTCTGCTCTGTGCTCACACTAGCCTGAGAGCCACCCTCAATCCCCTGAGATCACTTTTTGCTCATTCCCACCTCCACTGCACCCTTGAGCCTTTCACTATTACCTTCAAGAGAATCTTACAAGTTGATGAGATAACACCAGGATAACACCTCTGGACCTATAACGATCCGTCTTTCCTACCTGCTTCGTCCCGGGAGGCTTGGAGGCCGGGTTCACGGCATCTGACAGCTTCATATGTGCTACACTCACCTGTCAGGTCCAGCTTTCTCCCTCAACACAGAGACCATTACACTCCAATACACTCGTTCTCTGCCCCGTCTCATTACCACATGACCTGGGAAATTATTTACCGCAGGGTTATGTGAGCAGGCTGATATTACAGGGTGATGGGGGACATTGTGTGTGCGCCTGAAAAAAGACAAAAGCAAGTCGTCTCCAGCAGAGCAGAAACTCCTTGGACTTGTGCGGTTAAATTGATTAATGCTGAAGATTAGCTTGGAATCCGGTCTACCCTTTTATACAGCATTGGCGCACAGATTAATTAATTTCTTTAGATCCTGGCACTGCCCAGTGGATTACTCTCTCCAGCTCTATTGTGAAGCGAATAATTCTAAACACATGTCGGTTTTTGCTCTTCGTTAAGCCGCACCTGCTCGAGTATTGTGTTCAGAATCTGCTTCTTGCCCAGACGCTCTGCAGACACCCACCAGACACCGAGCAACAGATAAAGTGAAAGTCTAGGGTGCAATGGGGCAAAATGGCTCAGACCATCTGCTGCCATATGAGCTTGGACCGGAGGTTTCAAGGACTTTCACCTCAGAGACGGTTGAGTCCTGGCAGCAGAGGCAAAGCTGGCATTAATTTCAGCAGCTGGGGCCATGAATGTGTGGAATTACCGCCATTAGGTTGGTTAATTAACAGATTGCTGTCAGCGTGAGAGAAAAAGCGCATACGCAGTCCTGCTTGGCTTTAACATATGGCTTCATTACGGAAAATAAAAGTTGTTAAGCGTTCAACAGCTTCTCAATGTCTTTTTATAAAAGCTTCTAAATCGAATGTAATTACTTGCTGGGAAACGAAGATTCAAGCCAAGTAATGGAGCGCTCATACATGCTAAAATTAAAATCAATTCATAGTTATATTTATTAAAAAATGAAGTTATCACAACCTAGTGACTTTGTCCGTTAGACTTTCTGACCCTCATACCACCTCAGTTCAATTGTGTTCACAAGTTCGGTCAGTGTTTACATTCCCAATCACATGACACGATCAAATTGCACACAGATTAATTAGACACGCTCACACAGGAACACAAGGTCTGCAGATCGAAATCCAGCCCAAAGGTTTACAGGTCCAAAAACACAGATATAAGCATAGATGCGTATGGCACAGGATATGCACTCGACTTCCTGTCAAAAAGTAAAAAACAAACAAGAAATGAAATCCTAAAAATATGAGACGAGAAGGACCGATGGGTGCAAATCAATGAATTGTGATCGGTTTTCCTGTGTTTGAATTAGTGCTTAACAGAGAACATTCCTCCCCCTTAACCTTAGCATGTTTAGGAACTAATATTTTCTCCACCTTTTAATCTAAATTTCATCAGAATTATTAGCATTGATTTATGACAAACAACAAGAAACATGTTATAAAATGCCAAACACGTCATTTGTACATGGCATGGAGATAAACTTTAATTACTTTCACTCCTGCTGAGCTTACATCCTGAGATTTATTTGTGATGGATGAGTTAATTTGCTTTTAAATCATGTGCAGATGTGTGCAGATGTGCTGCAGTTAAAATGAATGCACAGATATGGTAATAGCCTTGTGTTCCCGTTCCTCAGGAGTCAAATCCTGGTCTAATTTTGTGCTGGAACCAGACCTTGGTCAATGCAGTACTAGAGTTCATCAGGGGTCAGATCTTGGTCTACTCTTGTTTTGAGTTCCTCAACGATCACTTCTGTCATGCAAAGTTAATCATTGGTCCAGTCTTACGTTGACATTCCTCAGGAATCAGTTCTGCTGGAACTCATCACGAATCAGATCTTGATCTACTCATGATCGCAGTTAATGCTTGATTATTATAATTCTAATTATCATGCAAATTGGATGTAAGTGTCATAAACATTTAAATGTTTAGTTTTTTAATTAAACCCATGGATGGTATTGCATCTCAGGGCTCTTTGGATCAGTGAAATGAATCTCAGGCACCTGTGATAATTCGTTTGCCAGATGAGCCCAATTAAAGGAAAAGTACTGTAGAAGATTGTTCCACATTATTAAACAGGCCACAGGTTTCAATACAGCAATACGGGAAAGAAAAAGGATCTCTCTGCATTGAAAAGCATCAAATAGTGCAATGCCTTGAACAAGGTATGAAAACATTAAATATTTCACGAAAACCTAAGCGTGATCATCGTACTGTGAAGACATGTGCGGATGATCCAGAGCACACACGGGTTCATGCAGATAAAGGCAGAATGAGGAAGCTTTCTGCTAGACAAATTCATCGGATTAAGAGAGCAGCTGCAACTGTACTGTAAAATGCCATTACAAAGCAGCAAACAAGTATTTGAAGCTGCTGGTGCCTCTGGAGTCCCGCAAACCTCAAGGTGTAGGATCCTTCAGAGGCTTGCAGTTGTACATAAACCTTCTATTTGGCCACCGCTACCCAATGCTCAAAAGCAGAAACAGTTGCAGTGGGCCCAGACATACACGAAGACTAATTTTCAAACAGTCTTTAATGATGAGTGTCATGCAACCCTGGATGGTCCAGATGGATGGACTAGTGGGTGGTTGGTGGATGGCCACCATGTCTCAACATGGCTGCGACGTCAACAAGGAGGTGGCGGAGTCATGTATTGGGCCGGGATCATGGGGAGAGCTCTCGTCCCATGATTCCGGCCCAAAAAACATGACACCCCTTTAGGTTCTCTGAAGGTGTGAAAATAACCTGGACTGGACTGGATCTCAGCCAAACCCTTCGAGATATGGACGAAATCAACAAGAAAGAGCCGGAGACAACAGCAAAGCAGCAAAAAGTGGCTGGGCAATGAAACTGAGCTTTAGCAACAGTGGAAAGATGAAGGATATCGTTCACTGCTTGACAGATTTTTATACTCTGAAAAGCGTCGTTACGTTTGTGTGAATATTCCAGCCTGCATCCAGTTACCACAGGTCACCTTTATGGACACAATTAAGGTGCAGAAACGCCCCATTGCCTGCTTAACTCTTATAATCATCTTACTTTAAAGTTCTGGTGGATAAAACACACACACACACACACACACACACACACACACACACACACACACACACACACACACACACACGCACCCACTGGGGAGTCGTTTAGCAGCACAGCTGGTGTTAAGACGGGAGACGATCCATTCTGAAGAGCGTGCTCAGATATAATAAAGGCTGTAATAACATTGTTTGACCTTCACCATAATTAAGTAAACAGTTCTGAGATTTGGAAGAGGCTGAACTTTATATTTCAGAGCACAAACAGTGAAATAATCAAAGTGTGAGGTAAGAAAGTCCGGATGTCTACAGGGATCTGTTCTGGAGCCAGGGCCTAACCAGATTTCGTGTTTCCTCACACTGTGTGAAGTGAACAGACGTCCTATAAGAGAAGAGAGAGGGATGTTCTTTCCATAGAGTTTCCTGCAAATTTGATGGAGAAAAAAAAAAAAATCTTTTTAAACAGCTCTGAGTCAATTCACCTCATTCTCTCCCAAACTCCCTGTCACTTTTTTTCCTCATTATACATTTTCAGAAACATTGCACCAAAAGTTTGAGCAACCAGAGGAAATGGAACTTGACGATTTCTCTGACAAGTCATGCTGGAGTTACAAATAATAAAAGAGCAATGAATGACTGATGTGATATGAACTGGAAAAGACTACAACGGGAGCTACGGTAAATAACACAAGATATTGGATTCTGGGTGACATAACGCCAATCAATCGAGGCGAAATTGCTTTCACATGAAGCTCTAGTGAGCTACATGTCCTTCAGACGAGCTGAAAGTGTAGGAAAGAAATGCAATCGTCATATTGTAATAATTGTTAGAATTTAATGGATCAGTAGTTGCACATCATTTGCTAAATCCTGTACAGCACTAGAAACCTAATATAACCACACCCTCATGGGACATAAAGCATGTAAGCTTTGCCCACCTGAAACATTCAGTATAAGAGTTTATATACGGTTCTTGAGATGAGAACCTTGCACAAGAGTCAGTTCTAAGTTTAGCACCGGCATGAGAGCAAACATTGCCACAGAAACATCCAGGAAGGAAATGTTGACGGAAGCAAGTACGGTTCAAGGTCAAGGCATTAAGTCCTTCTGGGAAGGTCCAGAATCTCTTTAGAGATGAATTTCAATCCACTATATGATTCTCTACCGCTTCTACCCACTTCTATTTAAACTAAAGCATTTTTCACATTCATGCCTCAGGCTCTTTTTCTCATGGTGGAGGTGTGAGGAACATGCAAATCAGTATTCATGACTGTGATTCTCTGTTGCTTTTGTTGCACAGTCGACAAGGTGAGAAGACACACATTAGTGTCAAAGGTGCCAGATCGATGAGCAGTGGGCAAAATAACTCATGCAGGGCGCGACACTATAAATACACATTAAACATCAATTAGGCGGAGATCTCCAGGGGCACAAATGTCCTAATATCTAGTACTTTATAATAGCAAGCGTTTTTTTTTTTAAATTTATTTATAAATTTTTTATAATTGCATATTTCTAAGAATCCTGAAGAAACCTCGGGTTTTTCATGCAGTTATGTCATCTCAGCTCGAGCATGAAAGCAACACATGGACTGCCAGCCGTAGCTGCATACATACAGTACAGAGGATTGCAGTAGATCAGAAACTCAATTTTATATGGACTTACTGTAGGTAATCACGGTGCAGTGAGGGATTCTGAGATGCATTGCGTGTTGTCGGGACTGACAGGTTAGCAGCAGTCAGAGAGTGAAAGAGTTAAGTAATAAATCAAACCTGACACGTCCTCCTGCACGCGTTTCAAGCACAACTTTTTACTCGTTCCACGCTTTTCTTCGCCTGATCCATGAAATTCGAAAGAAAGAAGACTTTCTAAAGGGCCGTAAACAGTTCTTTACTTACCGAGTGTGAGACTGTACTACGCATCATCTGAATAAACTGAGGAAGGTCACAAAGTTCCTACTTCAACAACATTTTAAACACAACCACAACATGAACACATGAGTAATTACAACATAGACAAGCATCATTAATAATTCTAAATGGCAAGACTGTACTCGTCAATGTGACAGATGTTTAAAAAAAAAAACTTTAAAGTTGAACTCCATTAAAGTTTCACCATACTGCTTTTTGTCCTGTTGTTTGAAATGTGCAGCGAGTTTTTTTTTTTTTTTAAATGACGCTTTCTGTATACGATTTCCCTATAATTAAATTCACGCACAGATGTTGAGAATGCATTGAGACTTTTGAAACATATCCTTGATAATTTGTTGTATACCGAGCTGTACCGTACTGTGTACATGTACTCAATGACAAACCTTTTTACACCTCTCTAATTAGACGCATGGATATCGATTGACTTTGTCGAGTGTGCCTGTGCCGCGGTGTCTTCGATTAAGTACGGGTTGATGCAGGAAAGCACCTTTGGGGGGCGGTGATGGTGATGCGGATGTTTTACCGCGGGAAACGGGAGCAGGCGCGATCAAGCACTAAAGATGTACGAGTCCGGTTTCCAATTAAGATCAAATGCTGATGATTATTCGCCGAGGTGCTTGCAGGTCTAACAGGAAATTCTTGGCAACCAAAACATTGTAAGATCACCTGTAGTGAGAAATGTACAATACAGCTCAACCTGAAAGTTAGAGCGAAGTGAAAGTGGCTGCAAAAAGCACATTTGGCGTCCAGAATTTGATTAAGGTTTGGTCTGAAAAATCTGAAATACATTGTATTCATGTGTCTCTTGTAGTATTCGAGGAGAACCTTCAAAAGTTACGCTACCGTACACCATGCAGCACATGAAGCTTACTTCAACTATTCTCTGTCCTCACTTATCTTACAGTCAAAAGCTTAAAATCGTATTAATCTAAAGCAGTGCCGAAAAGGAAGGGAAGCTTTTCAAAACGTTCCATCAACAATGATGCTGACAGATGCTGCAGTTACTGTAGAAATGTCCTAATTTACTAATTCCTAAGCTTCTATATTACAACACAGAACATTTCATCACTACAGGTTGCAGAATTTCCGAATATAAAACAATAGTAAAACATAAACCACTGTCAATTTATAAACTCACAAACAGAGGATAATTAACCTACGGTAGCTTTCTGAGTTTGCACTTTAAGTTAAAATACTGTACAGTACTTTAAGTTACGTACAGTCTATGGTACTGTAATGGTGTTAATTTGGGTCATGTCCAATAGATGAGATTGGGTATTTGATTAATGGTTTGGTGTGTAGATTCAAATGCAGGAAGACTGAGAAGACACAAGAGAATCAATATGGGAACCAGGATGAGGATGAATCTGTGAGTTATTCAGGATGGATCTATCTCTTCAAATTTCATCAAAGATATGTCAAACTTCTAAAACAGTCACGGAATTAAATTATTGTCTCGATTCCGTACCAGAGAGCCAAATCTCTAAATAATCAAATGAGAGTCATTATAAGATTTGTACTGAAAACTTCTATATAAAAAGTGTTTAAACATTGTATTAAATGCAAAAAAAAAAAAAAAAATCTGAATTACAGTGCCCTCTTTTTAAAATTATTTTACAGAGAGTGTTTATGTTACAAGTATTTTACACTCTAAAAAATGCTGGATAAATATTGGACCAACTACCTGCTGGGTTAATTTAACCCAGCAAAACGGGTCAAATATTCAATCCAAATTCTAGGTCATATTTAACTGTAATGCTGAGTTAATTCTACCTCACAAATAGGTTATTATTGTTTTATGTTTTACATGTCTATGGATAAAACAGTTTAAACAGTTTAATTACTTTGATATACTGGTCTATTACAAAAGAAAACACTAAGTTTTGCAAACCATACATATATGCAATAAACAGCACCCAATTAATTGTACAAATCATAGAAAAATATTTATTTTTCAAAAGCACACGATCAGATAATACAAAACAAGTTCAATAGCGACATCAGTACTATACTATTACTGAGAAGCTCTAATGCCTGAGAGCAGCGCTGGTCATTATCTCCCAACATCAGGATGTAGCTGTATGGCCTCGACTGACAGATATTCCACGGTGTTGGTTCCAACCTTAGAAAGAAAGAAAGTAAAAGTTTATATAAAAATCCGAGAATGTTGGCTAGTATGCATATTTGTAAGATGATTAGTGTTTTGTTACACCTCAGCTATTTTATATGTGTTTGCTAATGCTAGCAACCTAGCTAAATGCTAGCGGCATGCTGGCACTACAGTTAACAGTTTAGCTTTCATTCATCACTTCACCACCTTCATACACCCTACAAGCATTCTACAAAGAAAGCTAAAAAGCTCAGACATTTTTGCAGTTTCTTTCATACACACGTGGGCGTCTTTGGTTTGGCTAGTTAGCAGCCATTGTCAGATAAACTAGCATGCTATAGCGCAGATAATAAATGTTACATACAGTGAACAAATTCAGTCCTAGGTGAGTGAAAGTGTGTATACAGACCTTATATTGAACGTTTACATTTCCTCTTAAATGCGTGAGGAGGAAGAAAAAAAGACACGAAGCTGAAACAGGCACTGAATACACGGTGAACTTCGGGGGAGGGGCGGTCTTGTCTGTGATGTTAGCTGTCGCTAGCTAACCCAACTCCAACCCAGCAAGCTGAGTTAAACAAAAAGTACCAAATTCCCTGTAAATAACCCAGAAATATTACCCAACAGAGGCAACCCAGCGTTTGGGTAGTAAAAACAACCCTGCATTTTTTAGTGTGTATATTTAACAAATGGTCACCTTGGGATTATATGGTTCTGTCTGACATTTTTTTGTCAATATTGAGTTATTCGCATGTTCTTATTCTGTGACAATCTATTTACATTATGTGAAGTTGTGTACATTTGGGATCTTTTTTTGGGGGGAGAAAAAAAAAATCTAATGGAATGTGTCAACCCAGCAAGAGTGACAATTTAACCCACTGGTATTATTATGGGTTAAACGGTTAAACCCAGCACGTGGGTCAAACTAACCCAGCCCATGTTCTGTCCAATAGTGACCCAGCGGCTGGGTTAAGGTTGGGTTGTTTTTTAACCCAGCAGTTTTTAGATGTGTGAGCAGGTCATTGTCATCAAGTGACGAAAAGAACTGAACTCCATTGAATATGGCACGGAGAGGAATCCAGTTAGCCACTGCAAGATAGAGATGCTAAGGTGACCAGTAAGACATTACTTGTGTATAAAGAGTACGCTAATGTGAAAATCTCAGTTTCTGACAAACTGCTGGATCTGAATCCAGACAGAGATAAAAAATCCAGTCCAGTAATTCAATCACACCCAACGACTGCACCTGTTACCTGTTAAATCCTACCAGCTCACTCGGATCTAATCTTTGAGAGGTTTTGCCTTTAATTGGGTTTCGCCTTTAATTGGGCCAATTTAATCGTGAATCTATTTAGTAAAGACCAGAAGACTGAGTCACAGTTCACCAGCTTTTGGCTTTTGCACTTGTAACATTCTTGTGACTGAAGCAAACTCTACACTGCTGATGACCCATTGCTACACTCCATTCTATGCTAGAAGATGGTTTGTCCTGGAACCTGAATTATTTCATTCCCCACCTCAGGTCTTGACATCTTTATTGCTGCAAATGCATCATTTTTTTCAGCTCCATTTGTCAGGGAACACACTGCAGACCTCAGTGGAAGTGTTGGGCCGGAGAAGCTCTGAAAATGTCATGAAGAGCAACAGTGATTTTATGAAGCAGCTTTCATATCAGATGACAGCAAAAAAAAAAAATTAAAAAAAAAATGGCACGAATTACGGCGAGAACATAGCTAGCGAAAAATGTCTCTTTGTTAAAACAGGAGCTGGGCGTTTTGAAGCTCTCTGCTAACACATCCTGAGGCACTACCGTGTAATTATTTAACACTTACTGTAAGCTCACGAGACTTGATACAACAATGTATTTTTCATATTTTATGTGACAAATTATGCCTTCGCCTAGAGGGTTTAACGCCTATAAACGCAGTAATTATACCTAGTTGTCTTGCTCCAAAGACTGGGTCAAGGATAAATATTTAATGATTCATGAACATACTGTTACAGTATGAAACATTTTCCAGCAATTAGCTCTAATGAGTATATGCATGCATGACAAAAAAAAAAAACATTGTGCCTATATATGAAACTGCATATTTCACACAGATTGTCTGTCTAACATGGTTTAAATCAATGGTTTTTAACTATTAAAAAAAAAAAAAAAAATTACAACTTTAAATTAGAACTTTAGTATTCAGTGTTCACAGAGCTGGCACAAGTAGATAATTATAGCCTTAAGAAATAGTTTGAGTTTATCCACATTTACAAGTCCGTAATTATTTTATTCAGTTACACATACTACGCTTATGCAGTTCACGTCCCTTAACATTCACTCCGGCTCTAACAGGGAATTCCTCTCGTGACATCATGGAAACCATAAATCAAAATCCATTTGTAACTTTACATGGCTTCATCATTAAATGTCCTGACAGGTCTCGTGCTCCCTCAGGGACAAGTCGAGATCCCTTTCCAGATCTGGCCTCTCTGGTCAGGATCTTTTTCTTATTTCAAGTTAATCAGATCAAAATCTTGAGAAAAACCCCACTGGCACCAAACGTTACAGGTCCTATGGTATGGGGAGACCAAAATTTAGCTGTGAGAAAATATGCAAAAAAAAAAAAAAAAACACTTTAAGAATTTATATGAAAAATAGAAAATTTAATGGATTGTGTACGAAGGACGAAAGAGGAGGAAAGAGCAGACGTGCAGGAAGTGATAGAGAGAGAAGAAAAAAGCGAAGAAGGAAAAGTTGGAAATCGGAGAGGACAGGACAAAGGAGAAAAAGAGGACAAGGGGAAAGCGGGGGGACAGGAATTGAAAAGAAGATGAGTCAAGACAATAGATGTGTGTATATGAAAAAAAAAAATGGAGGTCAGAAAAAGAGGAGAGCAGGGAAATGAAAAATGAGGAAATAGGAGCGAAGAGGAGAAAAGACAAGAGAAGGGAATGAGAGGGGATGGAAAATGAATAAAGACGGTGGAACCATCTCCTCTAACAGAAATGTCTATAGCAGTCAGTATGAGGTAGTAGGGCGAGATTAAAAATACATTTATATATGATTAAAATGCTCTTAACAAAAAAGTCAGAAGAATGTAGGAATGGACGGTAGGCAGTGTAATGATGTCATACGATTGTAGGCTGCTCTTTTGCAGACTTTAATAATGATTTTCTTACAATGTGATCAGATCCTCAATATGTATTTCTCATATTTCAGCTATGGAAATGAAGATGGAAGATGGAAAATAATCTTTGTCTGGTGTCGCACATACTTGTTAATGATCCAGAGATTACACAAAAATTAATCTTTTGCTTTCAACCAACCAAGCAGCAATTTTCCTCTTTAAAATCATTTCATATTACAAAAAAAAAAAAAAAAGAAATAACTCATTATGTATTCATGAATGTGCATTAAAACTGTCAGAATGCATGAACAGAACAATTTCAGTCAAACTCCTTCTAAGGAAAGATCCTCCAGTGCTCCAGAGTCGGCTTCATGTTGCTGTAAACGCTCGAGTTTGATGCAGAACACAAAAGAAAGCGCGGGAATGTGAAAGCTCCAGTAACAATCCGGTGTGATTTCCGCATCACATATGTTTCAGCTTGGGTAAATGATGCAAAAAGCTTGTAGGCTTGTAGGTAAGAGAAACATTGCACATGTAAGCTGTAATATCTCAGGGCGCTACCATGAGGATGTATGGGGAAAATAAGTTAATATATAGCAATGTTTATGCAAGTCAGATATGGTTTATAAATCAGAGGTAACGATGAGAACGAATCGATGCTGACAATCCCCTCGGCACCTCGACTCTCAATCCTACTGGATCATTAATGCGGTAAAGAATGACTTTTAAATTACGTTTATTAGCTCTGACTAGATAAGGCTCTTCACCAAAACTGAGTAAATGCTTAAAGGAGTGCTATTCACAAAAGCAGCCACGAGTCCAAGGAAATTCTCAACTGGATGCTCCCACCACCATGCTTCACTGAGCACTACCCCTGGTTTCTTGGCCTTCGGTTCTTACGTGGCAGCCGAGTTCACTAAAATTCGATCTAGAGAGATTTGTTTCTGTGCTTCTGTGCTGCGCAATTGCGCAACTGCACTGCACAAAAAAGTCACAGCATTGCCATTCATAAGGTGTAGCACTCTTTGCCACAGTTTTGTTCAGATGATGGTTCTCGGCAAAGGCTTGGACATAATACCACTTTGCACTAAATTCTTTTGCCATGTGTGCGACCGTGACCGCGAACTGAGCAAACTGTGCCTCGTCTGACCACACACTGAGAGGTTACACCTTGCCTGACTTCACCATCCGGGGCACACCTGCCTTGAGCAGGCAGTCCAGCGAGGATTTTTAATGCAATGCAGCCTTTGTGTGCTGGCTCCGGTACGATAACACCCATTTCACTGCTATCTGTAAATCTGGAACCCGATGTCCGTGTTTTACTCCACCTTGTCCAACCGCGACAGTACTTAAGTACAGTAACAATTTACTCAGTTACTTCCCACCTCCGTTTACATATAACAGCACACTTTTTTTTTTTTACAATAATAAGTCACCATTATTTGAATTTCTTCTTCTCTCAACATTAAAAAAAAGTTGAAGCCATTTATCGCTCTCAGTGACTAAACACCGCATGTTATACATTATGGTTCTTTCAGTGACAACCCATAGAGGGCGCTGTGCGCCCAAAGACTTACTTACGTTTTGGAATGCATAAGTAATGCATGTCCCAGAATGCACCTCGGTCAGGGGATGGGGGCACTCACCTGAACCCATGGTGACTAATTAGTTTGGCTATAACAGTAAGTAGCCTTGTTTTGAGTTTCTGTTCGGATGCTGGACTGTTCTGTTGGTTTTCCATGCTGTTTATTTACCTGTTTACGCTCTGCTCTGTTCTGTTTTTGTGACATACAGTAGTTTCTTATTGAGTTTGATCTAAAGTCTTAACCTTTGCACCTATGCCCATCATCCAACAAGCTTTGGCAGATTTCCAGTAAGGTTACAGTACAGAAGTCCTTTGCATGTAATAGATGACGGGTTCGTAGAGTTTTGTGTCATGGAGATTGAATATTTTAATGACTACAGAGTAGTTCATAAGATTTTTACTTTGGTAATATTCTCAGGAGTTCCTACGTTCGTGACCCCCTGCCTCACCTTCCTCTTCAATGAATACCCCTATAGCGCATGCAAAATATCAGTGATGTGTACTGTATTTGTCAATGTGTCTCTCAGCAACAGGCTCAGTCTTTGGACAATCAAATTTTGTCTTAATGAGAGAAATAAAATAACACTTTATGGTAGAAAGTCTTTGGCAGATTTCCAGTAAGGTTATAGAAGTGCTTTGCATAGGAGAGATGACTGAATGAGTGAAATGTTTAATCAATAGTCATTCTGTTGTTCTTGCATCATGATGGAACCAAGAATCATCAAGAATGGTTAGAAATGCCAGACCCTGATACCAGCTATTGCACAATGTCTCTCTTATTAATTTATCTGATTAAATGCAAAAATTAAGTTATATATTTTTTTTCTTTAAAGTTATAGATTGGGGCGATTATGCCCAGTTTTCTTGACTAGACAATTTAATATGTATTTAAACTTATTTTTCTTTTTGTTTTATTACCGAAGTGCTCACTTTTGTTACTACTGAATCAAAGCTCAACAGTGCTATTTTTCTTTTTTATTCAGATGAAATCATTTATTTAAAATATCATTGACGAGACTTCGGTTCTCCATCCATTTGTCCTCATGCAGACAGTGAGAAGTCCGGCTTTAGACATGTGCAATGTTTAATCAAGACCAGTGATTTAGAATATGTGCAATAAGAGCTTGACCGAGGACTTCCAGCTTCTCTGAAGAAATAAAGTAATCTCGGTGTAAATACAAAAGGTCAGACGGTGTCATGTTGTGAACTCCTCTTCAACCAGAAAGTTTAAAAAGGCACACTTTTCCATCTTTTCACTTTTTTAAACACAAGTTTTCTTTTCATGACTCTCTAACAGACATTCTGCTGTGTATTTGAGAAAGCTTGTCCAAGCTGGCATCATGGGCATTGCTCCCTCTTCCACTCTGGCGCAGTGGGTAAAGCGCTCGCCCTATCATCCGGAGATTGCGATTTCGAATCCCGGGTGGTGCTGTAACCTCTCGCAGCCGGAGGTCTAGAGAGAGCTGATTGGCCGAGCTCTCTCAGAGGGGAGGGATGAGAGGTACTTAGTGCTCCGACATTAATCACCGCTCTACAGCCAGTCAGGGGCGTCTGTGAGCTCGCGCAGCGGAGGGAGCGGATAGCGCTGTCCTCCGAGTGTGTGACTCCGCCCCCAACGGTGCGCGAGCGAGCAGTTCGAAAAGATGCGGTCGGCTGGCATCACATGGTTCGGAGGAAACATGTGATAGTGTTTCCTCCGGCTGAGTGGTAGTAGTAGCCTTAATGTGGGAGCCCCCTAGTGACGGGGAGGAATTGGACACGACTAAAATTAGGGGAGAAAATCGGGGAAAAAAAAAAAAGTATTTTAGTGCAAGTGATGCGCTGTTTTGTTCTGATTCAGGGTTGAAAAATTAAACGTAGCTTTTTCCTGAACACTGAGAGACCACATGGCTGTTGTTATTGATTCTGAGAGCAGCTGCAAATCACGGCTTTATATGAATGCACTTTTCTTTTCCATTTTAGAAGGAATCTCCAGACAAATGACCAAAATGTCAGAAAAAAAAAATCACAGCTTTGGAAACAATAACATGACATTTTTTAGGAGATGGTGATCCTTTTCAGTCACAGATCCAAATCAGTGATTTTTGTCTTTTTTTTTTTTTTTTTTCTGTTGGTGTTTATATCGTTCATTAGGATTGTAAAAGTTGCACTGAGGAAATACTGCTGGATAAAACAATAATGTTTCTGTTTTTATTTCATGTTGCAAACCAACAATATGTGATTCTATTAAATGGTCAGACACAATGGGGGTGATTTCTTTTCTATACCCACTGTACTGTGTATGCTCAGCAAGAAATAAGCAGAAAAACTCCACAAATAAAATACACCACAGCTTCAAATTGTAGACCGACTATTCAGCTTCTTTGAAAATCTGAAAACTTGCGATAAGGGAATGGACTAATTTCAATCATCATCTGTCCTGCAAAATCATCAACCTGCGTATATTAGATCCTATACCGACACATTTTCGCAGTCAAATAATACTGACAATAACAGAACACCTGTTAAAAATAGTTAACGCTTCACTCAGGAGTAGGTATGTTCCAAAATCTTTTAAATTGGTAGTTATTAAACAACTAATTAATAAACCCGACCTTGACCCTTGTCAGGCATCCAACTACATGTCAATATCAAATCAATAGTTTTCATCTCCAAGATCCTGCAACAGATAGTAGCACAGCAGCTATGTTCATAGGAATAACATGCACGGAATGTATCAGTCAGGATTTAGGTCTCATCACAGCACAAAGACGGAATTTGTTAAAATATTACAGGACCTCTTATGGGCTTCTGATCAGTGTTGTGTCTGTTTCCTTGTGCTACGTGAACATTGTGCAGCTTTTGACACCACTGATCATAGTATTCTCCTTCATAGATTAGAAAAAGTAGTAGGAATTAAGGGATCGGCCCTCTCCTGGATCAGAACCTATTTGACTGATCGTTATCAGTTTGTACATTTAAACAATGACTATTCTGCATGTTCTCAAGTAAGGTTTGGTGTTCCACTGGGTTCACTTTTAGGCCCACTGCTATTTTCTCCTTACATGCTTCCTCTGGGCAACATAATTACAAATCATAAACATATTAGTTTTCATTGTTATGCTGATGACAAACAGCATCAGACAAGATCTGTTTTAGCAAAGCCAGATGGGTAAAGTCACCTTAATAGTGTTGAACAATGTGTGAAGGACACAAGAGACTGGATGTTAATGAACTTCTTTCTGCTTAATCCTTACAAAACAGACGTTCTGATGCTAGGACCAATTTTTTTATTTTTTTTTATTTTTATTGCAGTCATTGAGTAGTTCAAGCCTGGAATTTCCTACATTCTACCTGAGCCTCCAATAACGAACTGGATTCCATATTAACTTAAAGGTATCAACTTTGAAGCTGCCTAACACACAGTATAACTGCAGATTGATCCCTGCTATCTGTTATTACCCAAATGAGAACGGGTTCCTTGTTGATCTCATTGTTTTTTTCCTATTGCTATCTCGGGATGTTTCTTCCTTCCGCTATTGCTCTTGGCTTGCTCATCAGGGACTATCTAATCATTTTGATTCATACACATTTTCTCACATTTCATACAGATTTGAATTGAATTAAATTGAATTACCATATATAGTTTTATCCTAATGCTGTATGTCAACACTGACACTTGTCCAGACACACCTACTGTATCACACCCAAAAGTTTGGACACATCTTCTCATTCAAATAGTTTTCTTTATGGTGTTCTTCAGGCCAAACAAGTTCAATTCAATTCACTGAATGTCCTATGGACAGATGAGCCAAAAATGGAACTTTTTGCCAAGGCACATCAGCTCTATGTTCACAGACGAAAGAATGAAGCATATCAAGGAAAGAACACTGTCCCTACTGTGAAACATGGAGGAGGCTCTGTTATGTTCTGGGGCTGCTTTGCTGCATCTGGCACAGGGTGTCTTGAATCTGTGCAGGGTACAATGAAATCTCAAGACTATCAAGGGATTCTAGAGAGAAATGTGCTGGCCAGTGTCAGAAAGCTGGGTCTCAGTCGCAGGTCAACAGGACAATGACCCAAAACACACAGCTAAAAACACCCAAGAATGGCTAAGAGGAAAACATTGGACTATTCTAAAGTGGCCTTCTATGAGCCCTGACCTCAATCCTATTGAGCATCTTTGGAAGGAGCTGAAACATGCTGTCTGGAAAAGGCACCCTTCAAACCGGAAACAACTGGAGCAGCTTGCTCATGAGGAGTGGGCCAAAATACCTGCAGAGAGGTGCAGAAGTCTCATTGACAGTTACAGGAATCGTTTGATTGCAGTGATTGCCTCAAAAGGTTGTGCAACAAACTATTAAGTTAGGGGTACCATCATTTTTGTCCAGGCCTGTTCCATGAGTTCATTTTTTTATAATTCCGTTGAAGCATGGTTGAAAAGCAATGTCTGACTTTCATTGGTTAACATTCATAGAATTCTTATTTATTATTACTTTTGTCAGATTAAAGTTATTTCTGTGACCATTGTGATTTTTTCTTTCATTGACCGAAGGGTACCAACAATTTTGTCCACGTGTGTAAGTTTGTATGAAATGTATATTTATATAATATATACAGTATATTCAAGTTCTGCTTGACATGTTTCTGAAGATAGACTTTTTCCCATCTCTCTTTCTAAAAACCCCCTCCCTCCCCCTGCCCTGTCAGGAATTACATTTCTTTTTATTTAATGAAAGACATTGGCAATGTTTTCCTATTGCATACACACATACTTTTTCATTAAAAAAAAAAAAAAACATTTATTTATTTATATACACATGTGATTTTTTTTACACTATTCATATATGTTCACTTAAAATGATGCATTTATTTATACAGGATTTTTATTATAAATAATTCTAATTTAAGTATTATCATTCGACATGACATGTTCCCGTAACAGAGCATCACATGAAAAGGGGTTTAATTCGTTGTACATTAAAGCAATTTGCAGATTCATTCACGATTTTCTTTTATTAATCGAAGCCTGAGGTATCATAGATTCTGTTCATTTATTGTTACTTTAGTGAATCAAGCTCCACAGAACAATAGACAAATTGTTACATTTATATACACAGTATCGCTGTCACTAATGTGCTTCACTCACAGATACACAGATTCACCTTAAACACAGGAAGGGCTTTTAATATTCTATTTCCATAGACAATAACCAAGATGAAGGAAATGCAACCGATAAATCAGACACCTGTGTCCGTGAGACCATAAGAGACAGTCTGGATCAATAGGACATGTTTTGCTCTGAGGGAAACGCAGAATGAAGGTTAAAGTATCAGGTCTGATCATACTGAGATTCTGATGCAGATCTGTCGCAAGGTCAGGCAAAGGTCAGGCAACCCAAGACTTATTTTCATTATTGATATTGCGTCTCTTTATGATTGATTTCTGAGGTACCAGTTCATTCTTCAGAGCTCCAGGCAAGCTGCTTAATTAAAGGGAATTGAAGATATCGGCGAAAATGATTCATTATTCAGTCTTTCCTACTCATTTTACTGACAAGCCAGGATAAGCGCCCTTTTACATTCCTGATCAGATGATTATGGAGTCATTTTTATAAACTTCTAATCTGTGATCAGAACAAATTCCCGCACATTGGTGTAAATCTCTGCATGTAAACCCATCTATCTAAGTCCATCCAAGATTAGAATCTTTCAAATCATCACTCCTGTCATGGAGATGCACAGAAAAGGCGCGAATGCTAGTGCTTCTCTGACACATGCTGTCAGTCCTAGGTTAAAGCAGAGTTTTTTGAGTGACTATAAAGATTTAACTAAGGTTGAGTCTAAACCAAGTCTTAACGTCATCCAAATGAAAGGAAGTGTCAGGGGTACCCCCTAGAGGGCGCCAAAGCGCCCTGTGATTTTGTGTGAAGTTCTTTTTATTTTCACTTCATTTCCCATTAAGCACCTCGGTCAGGTGACGTGGGGCGCTCACCTGAACCGAGTTGCTCATTAGTTTTATTATAAATGGTTTGTTTTAGTTCAGTTTAGCGTCTTGCATCTGTTGAAATAATAACCTCGTTTATGTCTGTGTTTAGTTCGTGGTTCTTCTATACGTGTTTTAGTTTCATTTTCATTGAAAGTACATTTGTTGGTTCATTTCCCTGTTTTTTTTTTTAATAAATAAAAGCATTGTTTCCTTTTAAAACCTGGACCCCTGCGTTTATGCTTCGCACCCCAATTCATGACAGGAAGACAAAATCAGAAATGAGGTCGTAAACATCAAATACTTTTTTTTTTTAAGGCCAAGCTTTATTCATTTTACTTCATCTACTTGACTTTATTTAATGTGTTAATGATATGGACGATGAATCCAAGGCAAGTCTGTGTCATTCAGGAAGATAACCATAAATCAAGTTCACATTTTAACAAGCTATAACCGCACTTATGTATAAATTCTTCAATCTTAGTTTATCTACTGAAAATACAAAAACAGTAGAGAAGACATCACACAGCTTTAAAGTTAAATTTTATGCTTACATTTTATACTTACTCGGTCGGTCATCCTCATACCCCCACATCGCGCCTCTGGCTGAGGGCATGGCAACCATTTTTGGATTTGCAAAAAAAAAAAAAAAAAAAAAAAAATACATATTCAAGTTTTCTTGAAGGTCTTTTTTTCCCTTGGGCATAAACAAACATAAAACAATGCAGCGGTCAAATATTCAATTATTCTTGAAGTTCGTATTATATGTTCTGTGAGCTGAATGAAACACTTCAGCATGTGCTGTTATGGAAAAATAATACATTTCGGTGTGCTGACAGTGATGCTGTTTCTTCACACCACGCTTGCTTATTACTTACATTTCACCCTACCGTTCAACGGCGAAAAACTCAAACTATCGTGTCAGGATCCGTAGATGTTTGCACACGAGTGAGCTTAAAATTATTGTATAGTACGATAAGTACATAAATTCTGCCCTGTACAATACATGCAAATGAAAGGAAAAAAAAAAACACGCACGCACGCACGCACGCACGCCCAGGCAATGGTATGGTGCACATAGAGACTTGGATGGTGTTCTCGTTCCTTTAAACCTCTTCAGTGGATTTTCATTAGCAGACGACGGTTTTTATTTAAACAAATCATCTTTAAATAAGTACTGGCATTTAGAGAGCAAATAAATCTCTTCTCAGATATGTGTAGATATAAAATTTATTGTTGACTCAAGCCTTGTGCGTTGAGCTTTTTATTGCTTCCCGAGCGCTTTAAAATGCCTGACTGATGTTTCTATGGCGAGAAACCTCGTGCCGTAACGGTGTAGTTTTCTGGCCTCTCTGTGTCATTCCTCTGCCTGTCATGTTTTATGAAAGCTGTTTTATACCATTAATATCCCTGTTGCTCCTCGTGCTATTTTAGTGAGCCTCACAGCCCTGGTGCGTTACCCTGATGAATGGAAATGGAAAAGTGGAAAGATCGATGTATTTGCAGTAATAAAGATGTCAGACCCTACGGCAAGTTAAGAGATGAGAAGAAGATAGAAGAATATGTACAGTACACCGTGTTCAGGTTGTTCTTCTGTTCTCATCTGTATGACCTACTTTATTTATTAAATAATTCAGAAAACCTGTTGGGAGGAAGTTATACTATTTACTTTGTTAGTTATAAGTCAAGTTATAATCAATTCATAAAAATCAATAAACTATTTATAAAGTAGTAATAATTAGTTTATTAATTAAATGAGTCTAGAAATAATAGATCTTTCATATAATAATCGTTTAATTATCATGCCTTATGCATTATATCTTCAGTGAAAGCAAAGAAGAGTCGAGGAACGAGTAAACGCTGTGCATGATGTGGTTGTCAGGTTTGATTTATTATCTCGGGCTCTTTCCCCAACATAATAGATGAGCCTCAGAACTCACTGCATCAATAGATTTATGCCTGATTCCCAGCATGTTTTCTCATAAATTCAGCTTTATGACAGATACAATATGTCTGTATGAAAGAGCAGAAGCCTGGGCTGATACCAAACCTCACAAGTCTAATGATTACATGGCCCAATATACGTATATGTATATGAAATACAACACAGTTCTCGCAGTTATAGAAAACTTACAGTAAGCAACTACAGAATGGTGCGGTGAAGCAGAATCACTTCTGCCACTGTAACATGGGATACTGTTAGATTTGCTTTTTAACAATCTCCTTATTGTGATATTCTCGAAACAGATGAATCTACCATGCCCGACATGATTTAATTAGTTTGTAGTGCATTTTCAGAAAACTGAGATTAAATGACGGCCCTTTCGAAATGTAATGGATATTAAAAACAAGTGAAAAACAAGGTTCATTTTACTATTGTTTTTGGAAAACAGCCTTGACAGTATGCGCAGGTCTACGCCCTGGAGCAAACCTGTGGTTTTGGGGGCGCCTAGGAGATTGGTGCAGGTTCATGGGACATAAGTCGGTGCAGGTAGAGTCTTCAGAGTTCCGGCACGCATAAGATTACAGGCTCTCTCTGTTATCACAATAACTTTTGAAGCATAATAAAAAGGCTTCCCGGTATTTTGTTGTGTTTTAATATTGTGGCATACTAGACGTGCAAGTCCCAGTTAGGTGGAGAGCATGTCGTTGAACTGTTCCACCACATGACTCTGCTCTAGATTCTGTTTGGGCGACAGTTCCTGTCAATGTCGAAGCCGCTTGCAGCCCTGCTCGGCAGATAAAATAGGTGGGGGGGTTGGGGGGGGCTGAAGAGCGAGAGCTGAAATGCACAGGATCAGGTCAATCCAGCATTTCAAATTGAAATGATACAGCTCAGTGCTTTTGCATTTACCACTTTTTCCACTAATATGAAGGGATTGCAGTGGGGCATAGCAGCAACATATGATCGCCGACTTACAGTACCCTAACCGAGGTTGTGATAGCCAGTCCTATGCAGCAAACCCCTGGGTCTTCTCCTGAACATCAGCTCAAATGGGGTGGAGCCATCTGAGGGTGGTATACTGATTGATGAATCTGCTTATCTGCATACGTCAAACATTAGTTTTGACGTAATAGACATCCCTTGGTCTAGCAGGATCTCTTCGGGCAGCCTCATGCGGCTGACAAGCTGGTCCACCTCCCTCGCAATGTTCTTTGTGGTTGCTTTTAACAGTAGGTCGGCTTCAGTGTTGCATAGTCGAAAATGACCAGGATAAACTCTTGTCCCTTAGTCTATTTTGGGAACTGGGCCAACTGGCGCTGGCAACAGGAGAAGGGTGAGTTGAGATTGCGCTCCAGCCCATTTTCAGTCCTTGATTTTGACAAAGAAACTACCAGGACACGTTAAGGAACAAGACCAACGCGTGGATGGGTGTGTGTTTTTTCTATCATTTGCATGCATTGTATAGAAAATGAGTCTCTTATTACAGTACAGGTTTTCACACAAACAGGAAGGGACGATTATTTCTGTTGGCCCTGCTGAAAGTCTTCTATTAATCGTGTCCTAAAGACAATGTTTCAGCACATGCTTTCTAGAGGAAATATATGTTTCCTTACTCAATTTAGACATAATGCCCAGATTAGCATTACTTTGCTAATCATTAAAAAGTTTTACCATTTTCATCTTATACCATACAATTTGTCAATTCATACAATTTAATATTTACTATTGATAATGTCAAGCTTTGTATTCACCTCTCGTTATATTGCAAGCCCCAGTCCCGGATTATTACACTGTATTTCCTCAAAATGTAAACTTCTCAGCCTTGATCAGTCCATGTGGAGAATGGCAAAAAGTTAGCTTTAAGTAAAACTAGCATTTCTTTCCATCATGTGTTTAATTCCTACCTGGTTATTCCACTGATTTAAACCTGTATCTGCCATAGGACTTCTAGAAAACATCCAGCACTTTGACTGGTATACTGCAGATCAGGATTCTTTCACCTCGAGACCAGTTCCATGAGGGGTTTTGTGTCCTACAGCTGCACTAATCTAAGGTTGCTTAAGTTCGTAATAGTATTATATTATTAAAGAGCTACTGAGTTATTATAAGGTTGAAGTCTTTATTTGTTACATATACTGTACATTACTACAAAAACTTAAAAACTTTTCTTCATATACCCCAGTGTTACTGGGCTCAGAGCTCAGGGTCAGCCATGATACAGTGCCTCTGGAGCAGAACGGGTTAAGGGCCTTGCTCAAAGGCCCAACAATGGCAACCTGGCTGTGGCTCAAATCGCCAAACTTCTGATCAGCAATTTAGTGCCATAGCTCTCTGAGCTATCACTGCCGCAACAGTAAAAATATCTCATCTTTTTCAGTTTCCTCTGCAGTTCTTCAGCGCATCAGCCATTCTCAATATGAACATTCCAGCTTTGTCAGTCTTGACCTCCTCTGCCTTTAAAGGGCAATTACAGTTAAAAGACTGGGAGCATGGCAAATCAGTTCAGCATGGTATGTGACCTTGGACTTCACTTGATGGGTAATAGAATAGGACTCGCTGTTTGTAATTACAGTGCCCTGAAGCAATGTGCAGAGCTCCATAGCTGAGCCTGTGAGGAGAGACCGAACTCTGACATCTTGTCTATTTCTCATTTACAATGCTCATGTCAATGCCAGGCAGCAGGACTGTTTAATCCAGAAAAGTGGTTGGTTTCAGTAAGTGATGAGATTTGGGTTAGAATGTCGAATGCCAAGAGCAGCTTTTGATTTCATCAGTAAACCGAAGTAAAAGTAAATGAATGAATGATACAGATGCATCCTTATTAATGAAGACATTATGGCAGAAGAACATTCAATGATGTTTAGGACTATATGACCATCAAAGTCAACAGGTCTTACAAAGACAACTTGACTAAATGCCATCATGAAGATAAGATGAAGATTTGACTTCCCCTTATCATAATCTGGTCACCTTGACCTATATATGAAATAATGGAAGTAGAAAGCAGAAGAAACTTGTGGCCAAGCAGCCCATTTAATCTGAACATGCATCAAATAGACAAATTGGATTAACCATATGGGCCTCCTCCCCAAATCCCGTGGTTAAGTTACAGTACGGTGTGCATTTCGCAAGGACAGAATATTCATTCAAATCTCAGACTTGACAGCGGATAATTTCTCTGTGGACAAATGATAACTCAGTCTCGGCTCATAAGGAGCTGGTGGATAAATTTGAAAAGGCCAGTTAATTAAAATTGGGCTATCGCGTCTATCCATGTGATGGATAGCACAGCTCCAGCATCCTTGGTTCTCCCTGTATCGATGTGGCCTCTCCTCATTTTCACTTTCCATACTTGGCAGACTGGTGACTCTAATCAGCGACTAGGTTTGAGTGTGTGAAGGTGTGTGTGCGCATGGAGTTATAGGACAGCCAGGTACAGTATACCAACAAAGGTGTTTTCCTGTATTCCACCCAGAGTTTCATGGATGGATTTTGGATTTGCTGCCACCATGAACGGGTTAATGAAAATGAATCAATGAGTTACCTTCATACAGTACATGGTGTTAAAATTGAAAGTGATTTCTTCAGTGCAGCTCCCCCAGGGTTTGATTTAACAAATGTTCTGCAACCCAAGCATCACATCATTTTTTTTTTAGAATTATGGCATTTTTGCAGAATTTTCTTTTAAATAATTTTTTTTTTAATCTTTACCATGATTACTAAATCTTAGTAAAGATAAAAACGATTCACAAAGCATCTTATCCCTAAAAACAGCTCCTAAGGTAAAAATTGTTAAGAGTAGAGAGGAGGACTTTTAAGAGGCTTAAGAGTTTCTATAGCAAAGGACAAAATGGCAGAAAGAAGAAATATTCTCCAAACACTGAACCTACAACTAAAAGTAAACGCTGCTCTTCTGTCCAATTTGGTTTTCTTGTTCTTTTACTTCCTTCCATCTCTCTTGGATTGTTGGCTACAGACTATCCAAAAGTTCAACTTAAACAGAGATAAAATGCACTCTGTTATCTGTCCTGCAATCATGTAAACTGGTAAAAGCTGAGCCATTTGCTCCCATCAATCTGAAATGGATTACAAGTAATAAAATCAGTTTAGTAAATAAATGTAAGAACATAAATATACTAACTACTGTGTGGAAATTGGTTGTTTCAAAAGTAGACACATTTTCAACATTTGACTGTTTAATTATCTTAAGATATTTATCCTATAACAGAAACTTTGCACGAAGTAACCTGTAGTCATGATTATACAATGTCATTATATACAAACAATATGATTTTACTGTCTGTTCTATTACCATGTATTCCATTTTTACAAAGAGCGCATTGCAAGACCTTTAAGGTTATTTTTTATCAACCAATCACAGTCCTTGAATTGCTGCATCATCCTTAGCAACGGGGTCGACCACACCTCTCCTCACTAAGATAAAAGTTTCTGTACTTTCCTTACTCAGAGTTGCTCTAAGAAGTTTTCTAAATCACTTTTATTCTAAGACTCCCAGTTAGGACTTTTTAGGCTAAGATAGGAGCTCTCTGAGAGAATTCTAAGAAGCTTTGTGAATACGGGTCCTGATATGTATCTCTGCTGGGTGTCTCCTGTTGGGGAATAAACTCTGGCCTCCTTGATTTGCTGGAGTAATTACAGTATGTATGACAGCTGGTGTTGGAGCACATTAGGACGGGAATGTTTGAGCTTTTCTTTGTTTCCTGCAGACAAAAAGACAGCTGAGAAAATTTATTTGGAAAAAAATTCTCTGCTTGTTACTTTGTTTGCTTGTTCTATTGCTTTTATTTTCCAGTGTTCACAGGGAAGAAGCTCGATCAAGTACGATTGGCTCTCCAACAGAAGATTCACGCTTGACTTTCAGCTTGCACATGAAATAATAAATAATGCCACACAACAAATGGTTATTTTCCAACATTATTCTTGTGCATAAATAAAACTCATTTGCATGTGTGATGTGTTCTTTAAGCTAAAGAGCAACAGAGGCCCTGAGAACATTCAATTTCTCTGCATGCACTTGGATTGCTTTCAGCAGTGCTCCCGTACCCCGTGGCACCATTAACATAAAGCCTTGGACCATTTCTCAGGGATTCTCCTATTAAACATTCCACATTACACAACATGACTGCTGTGTTGAGATGACTAAATGAGAGTAAATGCTTTCTGTTATCTGCTTGCATTTTCCGAAAGCTCAGCCAAACTTCCATTTTATCTCAAATGGAAATTTTAAAACTTTGTAAGGTCTTTAAAGCCAAAAAGATTTTTTCAATTTGATTTAATCATGCTACACACTGTTGCTAAGGTTTTATCAGTGTGTACACATGGCTGCATAATGCATTTTTCCTCACTAGTAAGTGACACTTCCAACTAAGCACAGATTTATATATATATATATATAAAAGGGAGACTATTATTTTTTTGTCAATAAATTAATGAAAAAAACTTTTCTTTTCAGAGACTTTCACTTCAGGTATAATATACAGCTCTTTCATATTATGTGAGCATGCCGTGCAGTGATTGCAGCCTGTATTTATTTGTATTTTATTGTAACATTTGTATGCATACAGTATAAATCCATTATTTCTGCATATCACAATTAAATAATAGTTCAACTAAAATGCATATTTTTTATTTGTTCAGTTGACCAGTCCACTGACAAGAATTAAGAATCAAACTTTTTTCAGATCTTTTTTTTTTTTTTTTTTTTTTTACTTGTTCCTATCAGAGTGTAAGGAATCCACAGAAAAGGCATACGCACAAGCTCACCAATATGTAGGCAATATGTAGGGGCTCAGGAAATCACGGACACAGAGACACAGAACTGCTGTGCAAACAGTGCAGTGCGTTTATTAGTGCACAGGTGCTAGGTGGCAAAACACACACTTAGCGATAGCTGCAGCGGATACTCACGCCAAGGCGTGGAGGAGGTCCGGTGATTTGTACCCGCGTTCGATCGGGTCGTTGGGGGTTGATGGGTTCGTCGGAGCGGATGTCGGTGGTGCCGCTGGCGCAGAATGGCTGGTGCGCGGGTGCCTTCCGGCCGGCGGATACGCAGACGAGGGTTCCTGTGAGTCCGAGTCTGTGGGGGGAGGAGAGTAACGTGAGTAACCTGCGTACATTCTTTCCTACTCACCAGCAGGTGTCGTCTCGGTCCTTTTATAGGGAGCGACCGACAGGCAGACGGTAGAGGATTCGCTGCCGGTAATGCCGGTGAGTGGCGGCGCTCCGCATCTTTAATTATGCCTCTGGCGCTATCCGTGGTGCTGAACCCGCGTCTTTTCCCTTTTTTAAGGCTGTTCCGGCACCGTGCGCGTCGGCTATGAGCCCGTCGCCACAATGATCAATCTTGTGTTCTTTACAGTAGCATATTAAACCACAAGACCATACTGTATGTGTAACATATTTTGGGAGATTTATCCTCCACTTCACATCACATACACACATTATGTGCTTACTCAGAAAAACCTTGGCTTTTTATCCACCTGAACCATGACTCAAAGGTTAGTCCTCCCAGTGAGACACCTACCCCATGCTAACCCATTGGAGAGAACTGAAAGCTGGGAGGTAGACCTCAGGTCAAGTCATAAAATGAGATGGCTTGATGGATAAACTCTTTAAAATCAGCAAGTTACATGTGTGTTCTCATAGGTTTGTATAGGAAAGATGTATCTTTTACTTTAACACCTATGCACTGGAAAGTATGCATAATAAGGACAACTCAGCTGCTACAAGTGTTGAACTGCTAGCATCATACTGGGCTATATGACCATCTGGCCCCACTGAAACTGTTACCACTTAGTGTAAAGCCGTTTGAGAGGTATTTCGCCTGCACTTTTTTTTACACAGTGAAATCGTATCTGGAAAAAAAATTCCTTACACACCTGAGACCACGGATAAGCTGTACGCTGTAGCAAACTCTTTACTGTCAGCTAATCTCCAAATCAGTGGACTGGTTTGAAGATTTAAGTGAGATGTTTATCCCTGATTGAACAAATAGACAAAAGCTGAGCACTCTCCTGCTCAACCCCCCACTCAATCCTAACACTGAGCATCTGCTATTCAACTGCCTCATTGTGTGATGTAAATGCTCCAGCCACTTCGCTTCATCCATTAGACCAACTGAGTAATAGCACTGAGGGTAAACATTGGGCGATCTGGGTAGCTCTGGTCAGCCACAGCATGCTGTCATCATGCCAGTGAAAATTTACAAGTTTAATAAATATAAAGAAACACTTAAAGCACAACAAACACCATAATGCATAATAAACAAGCCACTGTTTCAGAAAAATCCAGCGGAATTCTGTGCAGGATGTAGAATTATTTTGGCTTCAGATTTCAGAACATACCTGTATAAATACGTTTCTTAAAATTGGGATCTTCTGTAAATAAATTAAACAGAACACTCAGCTTTACAGAATAAAACCTACAAATGAAAACACTGCATTCCCAAAAAGTAAGCCAGATTGTTCTCAAACCTAAAACACGCACCGTTTCTACAGTATATGCCGAATTTTAATATTTTTAGTTATAAAGGGTGCCAATATTTGTAGAGCTGACTGTGCCTGATACTGCAAAATTCTCACTATCAATTAGCATCGTTCCTCTTCAGTGACACAAAGACACTAGATGGCAGTAAAAGTCTAAAGTGTTTATCTTAGTGTATAATTGGTATCAGTTGAATCTTTATTGTGACGGCTGCGTCAGCTGATTCTCCCGTCTGTCCTCAGGGTGTGACACTCAAAATCACACACACACACACACACACACACACACACACACACACACACACACACACACACACACACACACACACACTGAGTAAATTCTGTTTGGTGGGTGTTTGCACAAGTTCTTCTGTCACTCGAGTGAACCAAGAATTTCAGAGCTTGTGTACAAAATGTGAGCTTTTCAAGTCACTTTGTTAAACAAACTTTCATTTCCCCTACATCTCATTTTGCATGAAATTGCATGGGCTAGATCCAGGTTTATTAATTTATCTATTATTTATTAAGAATGCTTACGGCGATATGGATGTTACTAACTCGTACGGAGACCATTTTGTATGAAGATTGTGGAAAGGATGGCAGCCTGAGACTAAAATAATCACATCATGCTGCAATGTTTCTGTCAAATCAAGTTATTATTATTATTATTATTATTATTATTTATTATTATTATTGTTATTATTATTATTATTATTATTATTATTATTATTATTATTATTGTTATTATTATTAACCCTAATCACTTAACAATCAAAAATACCTTCATGTTAACTGGGATTTGTTTAAGGCTATTGAAAAGCTTTTGTGCATTTTCTTCCTAATTACGCTAAGTGGCCTAACCTTGAGCAGCCTTATTTAGTGATCAATGGTGTTCCTCTGCTAATCACCACATATGATTACCAGATTTATTACAGGATGTTTGTTTATTTATTTATTTATTTATTTATTTATTTATTTTAAATCTGGCAATAAATCCTGGACATCCACAGATAAGAATCTTACCACTGAGCCACCAATGCCAAGGATATTAGTGAATATTACAGTAAGCACCAAATGAACATTATTTTCACATCCGGTCAGCTCCTCAAAGATTCATTACATTCACTGATAACTGTGTCTAATATCACATTTTATTTATTACTGTAGATGTGCCCATGTTGGAATTTAATTGCACACTCATGAGCATGTTTTAAAAAATGTACAGCGGCATCTGTTGAATTTTAGAAACGAACTAAAATGTATACGTGTTACCGTGAAGTGTGTGGAGTGAAGGTGTGACATCACCTTCATTACGTAGATTTAAACCGTACACATATTAAAAATCCACAGCACCATCTGTTGAATTTTGAGATGAATTATTGACTTTGTCAAGGGGGATTTCTTTTTATATTACAAAAAGAAAGAAATGTTTCCCATTTAAATTTCAGAGTAGCATGTCTCCTCTTCCCATGGGCCGATTGCAATAAAACAAAGCCTATATGTTACCTCAAGCTGCAGACAATACAACTGTGAAAATACACCCCATTAAAATGAGTTCAGTAGTTTTTATGGAATGCTTGCACAAACAGACCAACAGACAAAAATTCCAAAAACCATCTTGATGTGTTTTATTACTTTATTTTCGACATGCCAGCTTTACAGTTTTATTATATGTATAGAAGATTTCAAAAAATAAATGCACTGTATAAACTGTTCTAAACACAATACTCTACATATAGTCCATAGAACTCATCATTATGACATGGTACCACATACCACAGTACAAATCTTACTTAGGAATTATTAATGACAAAAATACTCCAGCATTCAAAACCCAGTTAAAGGCCAAGGCGATGCTTTGTAGGTCTTTTAAGTTGGAAGTAATGCCTGACAAGTTCAAGTCAAACCAAGTTCAAGTTAGGCCCAGATACTCTAAATAATCGTTGTCATAATTGTCAATACCGTTTTATCCTGTATAGAGGGTCGTGGCAGACCTGGGCCCGTATTCACAAAGCTTTCTAAGCCTAAAAGTTGCTCCTAGTGATGAAATTCTAAGAAAAATTCTTAGAATTATGGCATTTTCTTAGAATTTTCCCTTAAATTTAGGATTAAATCTTAGTAAAGATAAAAATGATTCACAAAACAGATACCTATAACAGAAACCTTGCATAAAGTAGCCTGTAGTCATGATTATACAATGTCATTATATACAAACAATATGATTTTACTGTCTGTTCTATTACCATGTATTCTATTTATATTTCAAGACCTTTTGCAGAGGTCAGAGGTTATTTTTTATCAACCACTCACAGTCCTTGAACTGCTGCATCATCCCTAGCAACGGGGTCGACCACACCTCTCCTCACCAAGCTTTTGTACTTTCCTTACTCAGAGTTGCTCTAAGACGTTTTCTAAATCACTTTTATTCTAAGATTCCCAGCTAGGACTTTTTAGGCTAAGATAGGAGCTCTCTGAGAGAATTCTAAGAAGCTTTGTGAATACGGGCCATGGAGCGTATCCCAGGAGAGTTAGGGCACAAGACATATACACCTTGGACTGGGTAGATAACTAATTAGTATAGTAAATGTTTACAAATAATTTAGGCTCAAATAGGTGCTTAATCATTTTTAGACAAACTTTAGAATTCAGTGGAACTACTGTATGTCGGTATATGACTATTACTATAGAAACTAAATGCATTCCTTCAGTTTGCCTTTGCTTTGGGATTTGCTTCTATGCATTGATATCTATTTTATGTATTATATCTATATAAATACCTTTCAAGAAATTGCCATGAATTGTGGTAATTAAATAGTGTGTATAAATTACACCATTGGTACTGTAGAAAAACGACTGTAGAACTCATAAAATATCCAAACAAATAATCTACAGCATGTGGATTCAATGATATGGTCTCTAAAAATAATCAATAGTTAGATAAGTAAGAAATAAAATATGTGAATAAACCACCTTGGTACATTATTATTTGCTGAACTGAAATATTCGTCTAGAAAGAACAAGTAACATAAAGCGCAGCGACACATGATTTGATGCCAAAAAGCGTAGAGAAAGCAGCTCTAAATGCCAGCTTCGCCTCCGAACCGTGGCAGCCTGATTATTGTCCTCCCACATGCTCTTGCTTGGAAGAATTCCCAGTTTCTGATGACGCTTTGTTTCTCCGCCTGCTACGGTCTCTGCTCCGACCCGACGGCGCGCGTCACGTCCAATCACCTGGGCTTTTCTGCCTCCCTCAGCACATGCGTCTCTTATCAGTGACAGGACCACACCTCCTCTACGCCGAAAAACAAGAAGATAAGAAAATACAGCAAAGTTTATTCGCGACTCAGAACCGAGTTTCCCGAGAGAAGCGAGAGACAAACTCTGTCCTTTATGATTCATAAACCTGATTGTGTAAACAGTAATTATATAGAGAAAATGTAATACCCAGGTGTGTGGTGTGTGTGTGTGTGTGTGTGTGTGTGTGTGTGTGTGTGTGTGTGTGTGTGTTATGTATACGACACTGCATGCACTGATCAGAAGAATGTGTAAGAAGAGGATTAAAGGAGATGGAGCAGCAGCACTGACAGTGTGGAGCCTTTGTTCATGCTGACATTTACTGGGAAGCTTTCAGACATCTCACAGAGCATTTAGATTCAGCTGACGAGTACTTTGGGTACGGTGAGTGCATTAATGGTTCCACACCCTTTTATAAGGCCACACTGTGTGACGCTGAATTAGACCACGATGCAGGGGCAGTGGTGGCTCAGCGGGCTAAGGCACTGAGTTACTGATCGGAAGATCGGCGGTTCGATTCCCAGCTCAGCCAGGTTGCCATTGTTGGGCCCTTGAGCGCGGCCCTTAACCCTAACTGCTCCAGGGGCGCTGTACCATGGCTGACCCTGCGCTCTGACCCCACTTACACTGGGATATGCGAAGAAGGAATTTCACTGTGCTGTAATGTATATGTGACAAAATAAAGGCTTTACTAGGCTTTACTTGTGCATATTATAGGTGAAGGTTAGAGTTAGGAGTTAAGCTTAAGAGTAGCCGTATTGGTGGGAAGTTGGAACGTTCTTCTGGATCGCCCTTGTTTCGGAAGATGGACACTGTGATGCTCCTTATTTCCTTGTAAATAAAAAAATTTTAAGGTCACGGGGCGGTCGTATAAGCATTTCACTGCATATCGTCACGATCTTCTTGGCCTTGGTCCAGCTGTAGATCGAGTGCAGGTCAGGGAGCTCAGTTCGGATGATGCGCTCAGCTGATCGCACCAACCTCTGTAGGGCTCGTCTGTCCTGCATGGTGCTGTTCCCCAACCAGGCTGCGATGTTTGTTTGTTTTTGTTTCCCGTCAGGATGCTCTCTATGGTGCAGCAGTAAAAGTTCCCGAGCACCTTAGAGGGCAGTCTCAAGTCTCTCAGGTGGTAGAGACGCTGTCGGGCCTTTTTCACCACGGTGTTGATGTGACAGGACCATGACAGGTGCTCGTAGACCAATTCATGGATATTTGGCCTGGTTTTGAAGACGTCAGTTAACAAGGTTGTGACAGTACATCATTTTGCAGTCCATTGATCTTTTAAACAGCTGGAAATATCGTCTATAAAAACTCCAATTCAGAAAGACTGCATTGTGATAGGTTTAACAGTAAATACTCCAAACAACAACTCGACCAGTAATTGATATTAGATTAGACGAACGTTATGTATACCACGGTGTCATAAAATTCATTAACTTCAAGCAAGACTGGTGAGGAAACAGCAGAGAAATAGTGAATAAGATAAGTTTTTTTTGTCGTTTTGTAAAAGTACACCGAAAATTGATAGTGTTTGATGTGCCATTTGAACAACAACAATAATAATAATAATAATGAATGAACAACAACAAATCATGAAAAAAGCAACTTCTTGTCATATCGTCTTATATTATCTACATGATACAAAACCAATTCATATTTATTATACTGTACAGTACAGCAAGATTCGATCCTTCTTATCCAGAATCATTCACCTTGAAGAAACAGAGACGATAAAGCACAATCACACACAATTTAATTAATGGAAGCAGTTCAAAACACCACCATCGTGCCTGAACCACAGAGGCAGCTCATTATGGTTGCATGTCCATAAACGAGCTGAACTAAAGTCAACGTTATTACTGTTCTTATTATTCTGGATTCATTTCTGCATACTTTTGTCTTACAAGAGGTCAGAAACGGTGTGCATTTCCTGTCTTCAGCTCCATCATTACACTGCAGATTAGTAGTATGTTTAAATCATGGGGTAGTTTTGCGATTAATGGCAACAATACAAACATCCAGAATCTAATTCACTTTGAATAATAAATAAATTAAATTAAATAAAACGTGTCCTATCATGTCTAAGTTATTTCCTGGCAGATCAAACACTATCCTGAGTAACACTATCTCAGCATGGAAAAGACGAATGCTTGGCTAAGAATGAAATCTCCGCCTTCACAGGGTCACATAAACTCCGTAGTGTATGACGGGCAACATCTCAGCACATCAAGGCAAACGCCGCTGATCGGAAAGCCTGCGTCCTGAGCTTATTGACGGATCGCAAGAGCAAACAGCGTATCTTTCATATCTCTCAGATCGACACGTCTACCTCCGAGTGTCGGAAAATCAAAACATTCCTGTGAAGACGAGACGTCTGCTAGAGAGGTGCGCGGTGTCAAGGAGAGCGTCTGTGCCTCGTTGACGCTGCTGAGAAAATTGTGGGCTTTCTGTGTGTCACGAGCTCCATACTTATAGAGTCGTGGGTGGATAATGACACTCAGTTTGTTTGACACGCTGTCAAAGCTGTGTATATCTCACCAGGGTTCGTCTCCAAGGTGTAGGATTGGGTAAAGGCATTAAGCCTCGTTGATCAAATGCGACATGTACTAATCTTTATCGACTATGCATTTTTATGTCACAGTCTGTAATTCTCTCTCTGTGTCTCTCTTTATGCCCTCAGGGATATTATAAACTGCTGACGTGCTAATGGTCTTGAATACGCAGGTGATCATCACACCAGCACATCACTAATAGATCCGAACAGGCCGAGGACCTTTAATCCATTGTTAACTGTTCAACATTAAATTCAAACGATATGTATTTTTAGCAAGCTCGAAATTGACAACGTTGTGGATCAGTCTGGGTTTTATTGCACCTCACAGATGTGATGATCATATTGGTCTCCTGTCGACTCGTTCGAAAGTGCTGTACTCCAGCGGGTTGATGTTCCTGCATCTCAGAACGTGGAGCCGTGCAAGTGGTGGAGATCACAGCCACCGACTCGCCTCTTCCTGCTGCGGGGTGGATAGTGAAGGTGTGTAGGAGGAAGAAGCTCAGCTTTCTTTATCCCAGGGCAGAGTAAAGTCAAGCCTGCTTGGCTTGCCTGTGCTTTCAAAATGTATTTCTTATACATATAACATTTACAGGACTAAAACACGCACTATATTCTACATTCCGTGTTTGATTCCCGGCCAGGTTCGATTGCCATCGCTGTGTGCATGGAGATTGGAGGGTTTCCTCCGGGTACTCCGGTTTCCTCTCCAGTCCAAAGACATGTAGGTTAGGTTAATTGGTGTGAGTGAGTGTGTGTGTGTGTGTGCACACACAGGATGTACCCCGCCTTGTGCCTCAAGTCTCCTGGGATAGGCTCCAGGCCCCCCATGACTCTGAATACAGGATGAAGTGGTATAGATGATGAGTGAGTGACTGAGTGAGTGAGTGAGTGAGTGTATTCTACATTTTATTATTATTATTATTATTATTATTGTGTATTATTATTATTATTACACTATGTAACAAATTTTCACTTTTGTTCTGTTCCTGGGTTGAAAGTGTGTTTTCCTAACCCGTTAGGTCTAGAACAGAAAGGAAATCGCTGTTATTCAGAAAAAAAAAACTTTGTTTCTCTGACCGGGACAGTGAAATTTTGAAAATCGCCTGTTTTTACGAGAAAATTCTCGATTCGCTTTCAATGCCTTCGAGCTTCCTCCTAGAATATTCCTGAACTGCTAGAGTTGTCCAGATGTTTCTACAATTCTCCTGAACACTCTAGAACGTTCAAGAAACTTCCAGAACTTTCGAGAAACTCTCAGAACTGTCTAGAACGTTCTCGAACGTTCCAAAAGTAGCTATACAAGTATAAAAGCACAGGTGTCTCGAAGCAAGATTCCAATTCGTGTTATTGCTGACTGAAAGGATAACGATTCGTAGTTGAAGAGAAGTTATTTATTTGATATGGCATCAAGAGGTTGTTTTCATCCAGCTGATGCATTCTGCTACGTGTGCGGACAATTCATAAAGACAAGAGCGAAACAGTATTCCATGGAAGCAAGTCGTATAGTGTGCGAGGCCTACAAGGCAGACTTCGGCGTGCCGGTCGGGGACCAAGATTTGACAAGGAGTCAGCAGCATTTAAATACCTCCAAGATCTTTTTCCAAAGCTGTCCGAGGCTAAGGTCAGGGCTGGTATCTTCGTCGGACCACAGATCAAGAAGATCATAGAATGTGAGGATTTCGCAAAGCTGTTGAACAGGACGGAGAGAGCGGCTGGGAGCAGTTTCGTTGCAGTTGTTCATGGCTTCCTAGGTAAACTATGTGGAGTTGGTGCAGACTCTCATAAAGAATGACGCCAAAATGGGATGCAGAATGTCTCTGAAAGTCCATATCCTTGATTCGCATCTCGACAAATTCAAGGAGAACATGGGCGCGTACTCTGAGGGGCGAGGCGAGCGCTTTCATCAAGATATATTGGACTTTGAACGTCGTTACCAAGGACGGTATAAGGAAAACATGATGGGGGACGACATTATGGGCTACTCCGAGAAAGTGATTCACAGTACAATCGTAAATCTAGAAAATCTATGCATTTCTGAACCTTGTTGAGTGGTTTCCGACTGTGTTTGTCTATTCCTTGTGCAATTTTTGTTTTTACCTGATCATAATGACGAAAATGAAAAAAAAAATCGTTTATTTTCACAAAAAAAAAAAAACGAGTTTTCTTTGTGCTGTTGTCATGAAAGCAAAGTTTGTGCTTAATGAAGTCATTTTTTCACATACTTTAGACATAAGCAATTGAAATATAACACTTAGAAGCCAGGAACAAAAATTGTGTTACATAGTGTAATAATTAGTATTTTTCCTTTTGCCTTCTTTTCTTTAAAGTAGGGGTAGGCATTTAGGCAGCACATTCTTCATGATGAATGATGTTGTTTTCTGTCTAGTGGAATGAGGCTTATCAGGAAGCATCAGCGTGACTCACCTCACACACATTAACACTGATAGTATACACCAGCTGTAAGAGGGATGACGTATTGTGATGAAAATTTATAACGATTGTGAAAATTATATTGAATTGTGAATTGTGGCCTGATTTTTAGCATTGTCCTGGTGGTTCATTTTCCAGATCATTGCACTCAAATTTGCAAGATCAAGTGCTTAGTCTGGGTTTAGGCATACAATCTTTAGATCTGCCATGATTGTGTCTTGCCATCGCTGCTTTGGCCTTCTGTGTGGCCTTGAGGTAGTTTGCAATTCTTATGACAGTATTAGGAGCTGCTTACAGGACATGAACGAACTAGGGGGAACCTCCTTTGTACATCTTATCGATAATGCCAAATTGCCTCTGGATTATATTGTTGATAATGTACAGTAGAGACCAAAAGTTTGGACATACCTTCTCATTCAAAGAGGTTGAATTTGTATTATGGCAAGAAAAAAGCAGCTAAGTGAAGAAAAACGAGCCGCCATCATTACTTTAAGAAATGAAGGTCAGTCAGTCGGAAAAATTGGGAAAACTTTGAAAGTGTCCCCGAGTGCAGTCACAAAAACCATCAAGCGCTACAAAGAAACTGGTTGACATGCGGACCGGCCCAGGAAAGGAAGACCGAGAGTCGCCTCTGCTGCGGAGGAGAAGTTCATCCGAGTCACCAGCCTCAGAAATCGCAGGTTAACAGCAGCTCAGATCAGAGAGCAGGTCAATGCCACACAGAGTTCTAGCAGCAGACACGTCTCTAGAACAACTGTTAAGAGGAGACTGTGTGAATCAGGCCTTCATGCTAGAAGATCTGCTAGGAAACCACTGCTAAGGACAGGCAACAAGCAGAAGAGACGCGTTTGGGCTGAAGAACACAAGAAAGAACACAAGAAAGAAAACTCGCGGAATGAGAAGGGGTGTCCAAACTTTTGCTCTGTACTGTAGCTTAGAAGGAATATACTGTACCCAGTGTCCTAACAAATGGAATGGAGGTGGAGTTTGGCATAGAGGACGATTGGTCAAACCAAGATTTCATGCCATTGGGCATTTTGTTATCACACAGGATGCCAATAATCTCCTTTGACTGCAACCAGGCCCCCCGACTGTTCCCTGCAACTCAGTGTAGATGATTCTATTGCTCTGTAGGTTGGATCCCTGGTGTCAGAACATACTATATAAGTTTTCACCAGGTTTCTGCTGTAGTTCATAATCAAGCTGGCCTGGTGTTGAAGAAGTTAACCGGGCTGTTGCATCATTTTGCAGTTCATTAATCTTCACTCTGTAGCAACTATAAACACTCCTTCTCTCATCAGCCAGGCTTGTAATGATCATTCATTAATAAAAAAAATAAATAAAAAAAATAAAAAAATCTCCCCACACTGCCATCAAGCTAACTGTAAGGGCACAATTTAGTTTTTTTCCTTCTTTAGTGCGTCTCAGCAGGTATATAATTCCCAAGACAAGCCTGGTGTATTTAATCTATGAATTAAATATGCCATATGCACACAGCTATCCTGATTCTGCTACGAGCGAAACCGCTGACCGTCTCAGTCTTGTGTAATCATTCCAGATCGTGAGAGTGAGATCTATTAAACATGATGCCAAACCAGCTGGGAGTACAGATGGAGGATGGGAAGCTTGGGAGCAGCGACACCTTTTAATCCTGACATCATTGTGCCTCAAATGGCTTGCAGTGAAGATGTTCCGTGAAGACGTTACAGGGACTGATGTTTCTAAGCGCCCTTGTTCCTCTCTGAATTTAAACGAGCACCTGTGGGGAGTTTATAGGAGCAGATGGACATCTTTATGGGATGTTTAGTTGACTAGTTTACTAAGGAGCATTTAAACCCTACATGAGCTGTTAAATATTGAAATCTAGCGAGCAACACATTTTCTGAATAATGAGCAGTCTATGAGGTTAAAGAGACGGCCTTGTTTAACCATGCAGAGAGCGAGGCATTTGATCTGATGGAGTGAGACACAGACACGGGTTTAGATGCTGTAAAAACCCAGTCCCTGTTGTTTATGTTTATATATATATATATATATATATATATATATATATATATATATATATATATATATATATATTTTTTTTTTTTTAATGTACATAGTTTTACAAACAACATTTTTTTTTGCACTATTTATTTATTTATTTATTTATTCTGTTAATTAATTTTAATGATTCATTATTTGTATTATTTATTGTTTTATTCATTATTTTTTATTTATTTATTTTATTTGATTTTTTTAGATAAGGAAGCAATGTGAAGCGCATCGGAGAGCAAACGTTAGCGTGGCTTCAGCCGCGAGACCCGCTGGCCGCCCTGCACTCACACACAAAATCCCACATGAAGCGAACCAGTCGTTTGTGTTAAGAGAGTCTTTCACTGCTCCGACACCCCGTGGTGTCTTTCCTGTTTAACGGCTCCCGTGCTCTCGCTCTAGGGGTACCTCTTATTATTCTCTCTTTGGGTGGATCTTGTGCCTCAAATGTGTGTGTTAGACAGTGCTGGCGGTGTCTCAATAATGAGCCCTTTGCCTGTTTGTAGAGAGACATCCTGTGTGTTACAGAGCCGACAGCGAGACAACACACTTTGTAGAATCTTCTTCTTGAACTCGACTTTTTTTTTTTTTTTTTTTTCCACTCTTGTTCCTTTTAAGACACAGATCAGACAGAAACCCTGCTCACCTGCAAGAGGAAATGAAAACTACTCCACTAGTCATGATCAGTACTTTTAACTGATTTACCCAATTTGGCCGGATTTCTGCAAGAACGAGAGGGAGGATCAAAGAGCATTATCCAAACCAGTGAAAATGAGAATATTTCTGTGCAAACCTGTCTTTGATAGACTTTTAAAACGCATATAAATTGTGTTTTTCTGCCAACTTTAATAAATGTAAGAAACCTTAAAAGTTATTCTTCATCGACTCCATGTAGCCCCTTCGCCTTGTCCTGTCCATATTAATTTATCGTGAATTTATCATGGCTTTCTTTTCACTTCTGTGTGAGTTGAATCCCGTTATGTTGGCAGTGAGGCAGACGCTCAGCTCCTGAGGGATTGATAGCCTATTGAACACTTCAGGTTCACTTTAAAATTGATCCGATTGGATTTGGCTCTATTCAGACTGAAAGCCCAGATCTGAGACGTTATCGACCTATCTGCAATGGTTGCTTTGGTAACACGCAACAGGATATTTCCTAATACATTGCCCTATTTCTGTACATTCCCTCTAGCATTGCCTGTTCACATCACCTCAAAGTGTTTTCGGACATTTCACTCCGTCCTCTGTCCCGGGAAAATTGGTCTCCATTTTTATACCGCGGGTTAAGCCAGCCGCTCTTCCTGAAAACACGGATAATCTAGCCGCAGTGAAAATTCGCGGGAGGGCCTTTTTCATACCTACAGTAGCGGTAAAATAAACTCTCCAACTTAAATTTTTTACGATCATTATAATTTTTATATTCCTCTCCATCTTTTCCATCATCTCACTTGTTTTTAACTGAAGATGTATCCCATACCAAGTGACCATGTGGACTTTAACTTCCTGGTTGGGTTGCAAGTGACAGACAGTTTAAAATTTAATTCGAGCAGGCAGGGCATCTGAGACATGGATTTGATCAGATTAGTGGGTTTTTTTTTTTTTTTTTTTTTTTACATTTCAGACTACATGTAAAGCAAATATCGAATTTGAGCTAGTAGTCTGAACAGGACCTTTCTTGTGAAGGGAAACTGTAACACTGCAGATGTTGTGCAGTTTGAACGAGAAGCACATATGGGTCTTTTGGATGGTCGTGCTGCACGTGGTTTTGGTCTAATAGTGTATATTTAAATATATGAAAAAAGAAATAATATATACAGTATATGTCACATTAATATTGAATCCTCGATTCCTCTTTTATCAGCTGTAACGAATGAATAAATATACTTTAATCATTGATAATATTTTGAAGTAAACACAAGGATGTACTGTTATTAAAAAAAAATAAAAAAAAAAAATAATCAGTATCAGCTCCTCCGCTTCATCTCGCTGCGCTGTAACTCATCATCTTGCTTAAACAGCTTGACATGGACTCTTTAATTCCTTTTCAACATCTCAGTAAGAATTGACAGGAAGTCATTATATATTTTTTGTCAAATAAGTTTTATTGAGAGACAAAGATTAGAAGATGGATTTTCCCCATACAAACACAAAATACAATTGAAACTAGAGGAAAGCAATAATAATAATAATAATAATAATAATAATAATAATAATAATAATACCAGACATGTTTAGTTGAAATATAAAGTTTGATGATGAAACATTAAAACATCACATTAACAAATAATGCATTAGTCTGTAGAGTTCCCAACAAGATAACAGAGAAAAGCAAGCCAGATTTCATCAAACTGCTCCAGTATAAACCGGTGTCTAGAATTGATAGGATTTTCATCAGTATCTTTTAAACTCTTCTGCCGTGTTTCATCAGAGATTTTCACTCCTAGTTCTTTCTCCCACTCTTCCTTAAGAAATCAAGTAGAAGAAGAGTCAAAGGATTGTAGGAGATCATAAATTATTAATAATGCCTTTTACTTCCTTTACACCGATCAAGACACTTATCAATAATAGAGGGTGATATATTATCTGATGAAGCTGTATGGGCACGTATATCATTTCTATTTCGCAGAACTCTGAATAACTAAAGCGATGACTCTGAGGGAGTTTACTTATGCTGGAACTGCCTGAATGATATCCAAACACAATCCACGTTCATATCACGTCCACCCATTTGTTTCCATTGCACAAAAGTCCCATCCAGTTTTGATGGTATGAACGATGGATTCCTGGCAATGGGAGTTCAAAATCTCAGAGGGACTTTATCTTAACATGTTCTTTTATCTGTTTCCAGAGTATCATGGAGTATACTCCGAAATATAATTCTATGACTGATCAAGTCACCACTCCCGGATTGTATGGATAACAGTGATCACAAGTTATTTGCAGCCAATTTTGGAGGAGCATCATGATCATCCAAACACATTCAAATCAATCTAATCTAAGAAGCCCAGTAATAAAGGCGGTAATCAGGGAGTGCCAGACCACAGTTCATGTTTTCGTAACTCTATGGTTTTTATACACCCACAAAAACAGAAGAATAATCGAATCGAATTGCTTTAAGAAGGATTTAGGCAAAAAAAATATTGGAACATTCTGGAATAGGTAAAGTATCTGTGGTAAGAATATCATTTTTAATTGCATTTATTCTGCCGAGCAGAAAAAGAAAAAAAAAAGCATTTTCCAGAATTGGATATTAGCTTTGAATTTGGTGATTTAAAGTGGTAAAGTTAGCCTTTACAAGAGAAGAGTATTATATCGGTAACTGCAATTCCTAGATAAGTGAATTACTGAGAATTTAAATGCAGAAGGTTGTAATTGAGGACAGATGTTTTAATCCTACGGGCAATAATTTACATTTACTTAAACTAACCTTGAACCCTGAAAATGTCCCCAAAACATTAAAAAATAATCGGCAGACTCACATGGGGTTTGGGAATATATACCAGGATATCGTCTGCATATAAAAGATATTTTTTTTAACTGTATTTAGGCTGTTAAAGCCATGAATAGGTGGGACTGAGCACGGGGTTCCATGCTCAGCGCAAATAAAAGGGGAGAGACGGGGCAACTTTGCCTAGGCCCTCTTCGAAGATTGAAGGGACCATGCGAAGTGTTATTAGTTCATATTTGTGCTGGAGGATTTTCATACAAGATTTTAATCCAATTTATAAATGTATCACCTATGCCAATTTTTTTAGCACTCCAAAAAGAAAGTGCCTTTCAACACAGTCAAACGCTTTTTCAGCATTGAGAGATATAATTACCAGATTGTCTTGAATTGCATGGGGATGATGCATTATGTTAAATAGGCATCTGGTAGTTTGTATTTCTGACATTCCTAGCAGAAATAAATCCAGTTTGACGTCTATTTGCGAGGGTTTCTGAAAGTATCTTCTGATCAACGTTAAGGGGAGAGACTGGTCTGTATCCAGTACATGTATATACATTGAACTTGAGAATGAAAGGTATAATCTCTCTCAGTCGGGTGAAAAAGTCATATATCCGCTAAATTAGAATTGTTAACGAATGTATTCAAAACGTTTCTTGAGTTAGATTGAGGGGGGCTCTCTTAGATGATGATCTGTCCAGGTCCACATCTAAGACACAATTAATAAAAATGGTAGTGGTAAATGATTTAGCGATAGTGTTCCCTAGTTGCGCAGCAAAGTCCCTTGGTTTCATTCCAGACTCGGCCCCTTCACTGATGTGTAATTTACGAATGTTCCGTCTCCTACTACGTCCCTCAAGATCTGTGTATCTGTCTGTAAGCTGATCTACTATCTGCTTTAAACGATGCATTTCTTGTTCGAGTTTTGCCACCTTGTCCGAAGTAGTAGAGGCGCTAGCTTCCAAGCTTGCTAGTTTTGAGTCCTGCTCATTCACTGTAGTCTTAACAGCCAAGGTCGCTGAGCTGGACTCATGATTGAACACCGTTAGCTCTGCTCATATAGAGATGGCAAGTTTTTACAGTCTTGGGTCTATTATCCCCCCGATCTCTAAATTAACCGAGTGGATTTCCAAGCGCAGAGAAGAATTGCTGTGTTATCCATGTCCTGAAGATGTTAGATCTCATGGTAGATCTTTCGTAGCAAAGTCCGAGGCGGCCGGGGCCTGTTCCGCTACTTTACAAGGTTTAGGTTCTTTCTTGCTCTAAGGTTTACTCTAAGAACGTATGTTCTGATACTCTTCTGGGAATGATATTCTACATAATACACAGTAGTAAAGCCATTTATTCCTGTGAAGGAGCATACATGTTTATGAATCGTGCTACACTGCAGGTGCTGAAGAACATCAAGGCGAACTATGAAAGAGAAATGGAGGGCGCATGATTTGCATAAACAGGCCGAAAGCAAAGTGCATCATGAAGGCATAAGTAAAGTGAGTGTGTGTGAGGCAACTTCAAAAACACTTTTCTTCCCAAGAGCCCAGGTGGTCATGCTGAGCCCACCCAATGGTGCCATTTACTTTCTGCTCCTCACCTGATCTGAGAGCTAAGAACACACACACACAGGCCTCGTGCATTAACCGGGTCCGACCGCAGAAAAGGCTTGTAGATGCTTAAATGCCCTATTAAACCCATTACACTGCCACAAAATAACCAGGAGTTTGGATTGTGTGATTTCTGAATTTCTTGATGTGCAGTTTTTTTTTTTCATTTCCCTGTTAAAAACATCCATGAGGCAGAGCTTCAGTATTTGATTCAGTATGTAATCGTAACACTGACATATATGATCCGATATGATCCGTCATTTAATCCTGAGACAAGTATTCCATTACTGATGATGCCACTGAAAAAAAAAAAAACTGATGATACCAGATACTATTAGTTTAGCGTTCAATAAGAGCATGTCTTCAACTGCTTAACGTCTTGCAGGTCGAGTTACCACAAAAAGCAGACTTAATACTTCTCGTCCTGGCCTTGCCCAGGATTTGGAACAGCTTATATTTAACACTCTGGTTCAATGTTACACAGCCATTAGCGCAGTGATATACGTTGAGTGAAAAAGCCGTGGTGCAGAGATCATTTCTCTTAAAAGCTACAGCGTAGCGGGTTCTGTTTATGAGGCACGCTTACAACGGCCTCTTGGACAGAACTCACCGAATGAAGAGATTTTCTTCTATTTTAACCAGCGCTACTATTGCAGCTGTGAGCCGCTTGATCCGTGCTCTGTGTCACTATCTCGGCCTCTTCATTAAATCTGTTGTTACCTTCACAGACCTGGTGCCACCACTGGCAATTATTTGAAAAGATTTTATTAGTATTTTCCTTGATATCAGAGGACCGGATACTGTACCAGTCTCAGAAATATCTCTATATCGACTGTACTGTATGTGTCTGTCTGGGTGATATTGTTTCAGCATCACGCAAAACTTTGCCAGTCCATAGATATTTGTCTGTCGTTAAATCTGGGCCATAAATTAAATCAAAATATTGAGAAAAAGGCTCTTTTTTTGGATGAACACGGCGCCTTTGCCTTCAAGGTGGAGCTAGAGCGAAGGAACAGAGCCAATCAACATAGTTTACCTTAAATACACAGAGGATGTGGAACACAGAAATGACTGTAATACCCCCTACAAACCACCCAAATCCTCACAAAACACAAATGTGCGGGACTGCATGGCTTACTGCAGAAAAATGTAGGTGACTTTTAAAAACGGAATCTTCTAAGATCTCTAGACAGTTCATTGTATATTTATTCTTCCTGAGGGAAGTTTAAAAAAAAAAAAAAAAAAAAAAGATTGTCTCATACAGTATGTTCTGAAACTGTGGCGCTAATAAGAGCAACGATTGTGATGAGCCGCTGTGAGATAAAACACGGGTCATTAGACCAAACATATACCCAGCAGTCTGAGGTGGGGGCATGTAAAATACCCAAACTGAGAATGTTAGCTGCTCCAAAGACATTTGGAGCCGTTATGAGTATGTGTGCCCTGTGATAGATTTATACCCTGTCCAGGGTGTACTGCGCCTTGTGCCCCAAGTCTCCTAATCTAGGCCCCAGGCCTCCTGCAACCCTGTACATAAAGTGGCAGAGAGGATGAGTGAGTGAGTGAGTGAGTGAGTGAGTAATGTGCTGAATTTAATGATTTATTTTTAAATGGGGAGTGTATTTGGCTCACAACAAAAGAAATATTTCTTGGATTGTGAGCATAATTTATTCCGGAAGCCTGCTTGTATATGAAGAGGCTCGTATATCAAAGCAAATTTCCCCCATAAGAAATAATGGAAACTTCGACAATTCGTTCCACAACCCAAAAATATTCATATGAAAATAATTAATATAAAATAGGAAGCAAAAATAAAACAAATTAATGTGCACTTTCATGTTACCTCTGAGTAAAGAGAGAGGAGAGGAGGAAGGGGGCTGCTGTGTAGGACGACTTACACACACAAGGATTGTGGACATGAAGTTACAAAACCTTTTTCACTTCAGGGCTGCTCCTGTACTCGAGACGTTTCTACAAATGAGCATATGCAGTAATATTAAAATGAAAAAAAAAAAAATAAATAAACACGTGCTGTGTATAATACCTGTCTGATTGGAGCAGCACACAATGATTTCCATCAAGTGGGCATCAAAGGCACTTAGATATGCATTAGTGAACGAGCAAATCCGTAGCACACAAGTGGCAGGTGCTCTGAGTCGAATCCACCTGCAGGGAATTATCTATCTATTTATTTATTTTATTTTGCACTGAGGGCCAACTTTATAAATCAGAACCACAATTATGATCAGCATCAGAAATTTCTGTTTGTTGGGATCAGGCTGATAGAAATGCTTCTATAATTAGAAACAGACAATCAGCACTGTTTAGTGCATCATAAAAATTACAATGTGAAGGACTGAATATAGGACAGAGGACAAAATAGTGTCCCAAAGCTGATGAGACGAAATCTAAGAAAAGGTGTACTGTAGCTATTCACACAATATCTCAGACCATCTCATGGGTAATAATCTAATTTCTACAATGTTTATTGCTCTTAATATATATATATATATATATATATATATATATATATATATATATATATATATATATATACAGTATAGACCAAAAGTTTGGACACCCCTTCTCATTCAAAGAGTTTTCTTTATTGTGTTCTTTCTTGTGTTCTTCAGCCCAAACGCGTCTCTTCTGCTTGTTGCCTGTCCTTAGCAGTGGTTTCCTAGCAGATCTTCTAGCATGAAGGCCTGATTCACACAGTCTCATACAGTATGTTCTGAAACTGTGGCGCTAATAAGAGCAACGATTGTGATGAGCCGCTGTGAGATAAAACACGGGTCATTAGACCAAACATATACCCAGCAGTCTGAGGTGGGGGCATGTAAAATACCCAAACTGAGAATGTTAGCTGCTCCAAAGACATTTGGAGCCGTTATGAGTATGTGTGCCCTGTGATAGATTTATACCCTGTCCAGGGTGTACTGCGCCTTGTGCCCCAAGTCTCCTAATCTAGGCCCCAGGCCTCCTGCAACCCTGTACATAAAGTGGCAGAGAGGATGAGTGAGTGAGTGAGTGAGTGAGTGAGTAATGTGCTGAATTTAATGATTTATTTTTAAATGGGGAGTGTATTTGGCTCACAACAAAAGAAATATTTCTTGGATTGTGAGCATAATTTATTCCGGAAGCCTGCTTGTATATGAAGAGGCTCGTATATCAAAGCAAATTTCCCCCATAAGAAATAATGGAAACTTCGACAATTCGTTCCACAACCCAAAAATATTCATATGAAAATAATTAATATAAAATAGGAAGCAAAAATAAAACAAATTAATGTGCACTTTCATGTTACCTCTGAGTAAAGAGAGAGGAGAGGAGGAAGGGGGCTGCTGTGTAGGACGACTTACACACACAAGGATTGTGGACATGAAGTTACAAAACCTTTTTCACTTCACATGTATACTGTATAGTTGAACTCTACAGCAGGCATCACTAAATGATAGACCATGGACCTGGACCAAGTGACAGTTCTATCTGGACCCTGATGTTTTTTTTTTTTTTTTTGTTAAATAAGAATAGTTAATATACAAGTAATCTAGAGCTTTTTTCCTTGAGGTGGGCGTGGCTACCCCAGTGCCACTCAGTATGATAGTTTAACATGTATAGCTCTTACCACTCTTTAATATACTGTTCAGTTTATCCAGCTTGTCGTGGTGCCCCTAACTTTGACTGTTAAAAGACACAGGCACTGACCCCTTCCCTTCATTTTTAAATAAACATTTTATACAATTACACTATTATTGTCATAGTCTAGGTGGTGGTGGTGGCTAGACCGGCTGATGTTGCTGCCGTGGGCATATATGGTAGGCATGCAGGCAGAGGGGTTTTAAACAGAAAGAGTCTTTATTTGAAAGACATAACCTCAAACATTGAAACAAACCAACAAAGGAACCAAAACAACAAATGTAAACTAAAGGGCTCAGGAAAAACACAACAGGAAAGGATCTGAACACAGGGAACCAGGAGCTGACACAGGGAACTGACAGAAGGAAACATGGAGCTGAACACAGGGAACCAGGAGCTGATACAGGAACTAGGAGCTGACACAGGGAACTGGCATAAGGAAACATTGAGCTGGTGCTAACTAAGGACACATAGGGGGACTAGAGACAAGACAGGACTGGACTGGAGAGACAGGACTAGAGAGACAGGGCTAGCCAAGAGACAGGACTGGAGAGACAGGGCTAGAGACCGGATGGGTTAGTGGTTAGTAGCTACATGGAATACTGGGGACGCTGGATGCTGACCTAACCAGGTTAGTATCTAAGGGAGTTAGTGGCTAACCGGGTTAGTACTGACCTAATAGGAGGGAACTGGAACACAAGAAGCAAAGCACACATCAGGCTATTCCAAACTAGCGGCTAAGCTACTAGTTTCCCACAACAAACTGCTATTTATAGAAACTTTAATGAGCCACCTCAGTTCAGGTGAGCACTCATCACCTGACTGAGGTGCCTTCTGGGAAACTGAGTCGACCAACAAAAACTACAGACAGAAACAGTGACCTCTAGTGGAGGTTCCTAACAATGATCAGTTGGAAGCACAGAGGAAGGCTGCTCCTGTACTCGAGACATTTCTACAAATGAGCATATGCAGTAATATTAAAATGAAAAAAAATAAATAAATAAACACGTGCTGTGTATAATACCTGTCTGATTGGAGCAGCACGCAATGATTTCCATCAAGTGGGCATCAAAGGCACTTAGATATGCATTAGTGAACGAGCAAATCCGTAGCACACAAGTGGCAGGTGCTCTGAGTCGAATCCACCTGCAGGGAATTATCTATCTATTTATTTATTTTATTTTGCACTGAGGGCCAACTTTATAAATCAGAACCACAATTATGATCAGCATCAGAAATTTCTGTTTGTTGGGATCAGGCTGATAGAAATGCTTCTATAATTAGAAACAGACAATCAGCACTGTTTAGTGCATCATAAAAATTACAATGTGAAGGACTGAATATAGGACAGAGGACAAAATAGTGTCCCAAAGCTGATGAGACGAAATCTAAGAAAAGGTGTACTGTAGCTATTCACACAATATCTCAGACCATCTCATGGGTAATAATCTAATTTCTACAATGTTTATTGCTCTTAATATATATATATATATATATATATATATATATATATATATATATATATATATATATATATATATATGACCAAAAGTTTGGACACCCTTCTCACTCAAAGTTTTCTTTATTGTGTTCTTTCTTGTGTTCTTCAGCCCAAACGCGTCTCTTCTGCTTGTTGCCTGTCCTTAGCAGTGGTTTCCTAGCAGATCTTCTAGCATGAAGGCCTGATTCACACAGTCTCCTCTTAACAGTTGTTCTAGAGACGTGTCTGCTGCTAGAACTCTGTGTGGCATTGACCTGCTCTCTGATCTGAGCTGCTGTTAACCTGCGATTTCTGAGGCTGGTGACTCGGATGAACTTCTCCTCCGCAGCAGAGGCGACTCTCGGTCTTCCTTTCCTGGGGCGGTTCCGCATGTGAGCCAGTTTCTTTGTAGCGCTTGATGGTTTTTGTGACTGCACTTGGGGAAACTTTCACAAAAGTTTTCCCAATTTTTCCGGACTGACTGACCTTCGTTTCTTAAAGTAATGACGGCCGCTCGTTTTTTTTTTTCTTCACTTAGCTGCTTTTTTCTTGCCATAATACAAATTCAACCTCTTTGAATGAGAAGGTGTGTCCAAACTTTTGGTCTGTACTATATATATAGATATTATTTCTGTGTCTGATAGAACACAATAGTGTGAAAACTTTATTAAACAGTGAGGTCACATGAACTCAAAAAAGTAGGCTGGTTTTACATCGAGAGCTCTGGAGGGAACCGCATAAAACCTCTGTGAGCTCAATAAATCATCTTTTGTCATTTTCCCCTCTGAGAAACAGAACCACGTTGTTAGATCCACATCTCTATTTCAACAGTAATTTGAAATAATTGGAATAATCCTCTTCTATATAGTGCAGTTGCGGGAAGAATAACAATCGCAGCCGTGACCCCTGTGATGAGGAGCCTGGACAGATGGAATGAAATAAGTCCACCAGGGCAGAGGTTAATTTATTTGTAATGAAGGTATTAGTGCTCACACACCATGTTCCAGGAGGGTTCAAAATATAGAAAACATGAAAAGACTGTTAAAATAACTTCATACTACACTTTAATGCTTAAAGCTAGTCAGCAAAATCTGTCCGGAATTATGGATGACAAATTCTCAGCAATCAGACTGGTGTTATGCATGAGTGTGTGTGATTTTCTGCACACGTTCAGTTTACTGAAATAATTCTCTTGCAGTTTGTGTCTCCGTAGCTGCTAGTATTTCCTTTTGTACAGTACAGTTTATAGGGCAGGATGTTTATTCATGTCTACAATGAAAAGCAAATAACAACATCTTAAACATACTGCGAGTTTAAAGATGTGATTATAGTTGGTCATCTTTTTAAAACAAATATCGCAATTTAGTGCCTAATAGGCTGCCTAAAAAAAACTGATACTTCATTTGAAACCCTAATAATAATAATAATAATAATAATAATAATAATAGATAAGGTGATTTATTAATTGATGAGGTAAAGTGGTTGCTTATTATTTACTGTATCAGGTTTGACACAGAGAGAAAAACACAGAAACCAAATTGCACAAGCATGGACAGTCTATATTCAAGTATAACATTTAGAGGAAGTTAAACATATACATTCTTAAATGAATTATGGTCTGTAGCAGAACTGTGGTTTTGGAGACTCCCAGGTGAATAGCGCGGGTCCACGAGTCATAGCGCAGTGAAGGCGGAGTCCTCTGGGTCGCAGCAAGTCTGGCCGAGCAGTTGAGGTGAACAACACGAAGCAATTGGTGTGAGGCAGGCAGAGATAGTTGAACGCAGACGAGAGCGTGAGGCAGGCAGGGACACCGGCGTGCGCTCGACAGCACAAGGACGTACGTTTTCTTCTTGTCAGTTGAGTTTGCGGAGTCTGCAAAGACGGCAGACACATGAATAAAAGTTCAGTTAAGATCTGGCGTTGGCCTTTTTATATGCCGTTGATGACTGAAGCATGGCATCCTTTTAATGTTCTCCAGCCCGGGGCATTTGCAGGCCCCATCCCTTTCGCACTCACAGATCTTGCAGGTAGGGTGATGTACTGTAGGTTATGTTGTGTGCGCGAGTGGTCCATGCGAGAAGTTGTAGTTAATGTGTGTGCACTGGCTGCAAGCTTGCCATCACACCATCCCGACCCCCCAACCAGATTCGTCTAGACAGTGCATCTGCATTTCCATGTATGGAGAGTAGTTCAAATGGTAACAGCACATGGGGAATCAACACATTAGCTTGGATATGGTGTACAGTAGCTTTGTCCATGAGGGTCTCCTTAGGTAATGTCAGTGGCACCAGTTCCCTTGCGATGTTCTTTGATGTTGCATGGCGCAGTGAGATTCATGCCTATCCATTCACATGGTATGCTATTAACTCCTAAATGGCCCCCCAAATGGCATGGAATGTGCCAGGTTGATCACAGTGTCCACCTTCCGTTGAATCGGGGGGAAGCTTCTCTGGCGTCTGCTTTTTTTTTCTTGGCCCTGGGAGAGCATTGCAAGCACACATTCTAAGGCACTCACCATCTCTTACATGTTTGTGGGCTTCACGTTCTTCCTTCGGAAGGGAGGGAAGCAGACAATCTATTGCCCCTCTCTCTGGCTTGTGCTTGTTGTTTAATGCTAGTTTCGAGGAGATATTCCTCAGTAGACCTTTTGTGGGCCTGATTCTGGCTTGTTTGTCTGCATTCTCCATCAGAGTAACGGGCTTGACACATGGAGAGAAAACTTGCTTTAAGATTAGGCGTAAAAAACAACATTGCTGCGTTAAGTGGTTGCAGCTGAGTGTATAAATATCTAAAAACACTGGAAGGAATTCTACAATTCAAGGATACAAGGATGTGTTGAAAGTCATAAACGAATACCACCACGTGTCAGTCAATTGTGTCTCCAAGTATGTACATGTAATTAATGAATAACTGAAAACATACAATGCATTATCATGTACATATGACACCCTGAGATATCCATAACACTGCTAAGAGGTGGTTCAAATTATAGCTTTCATCTATTCATCAGGATTACTGGAACCATGTCCTGTGGACTGATGAGTCCATGATAAACCTATTTGGTTCAGATGGTGTCAAGCGTGTGTGGCGGCAACCGGGTGAGGAGGACAAAAACGCATGTGCCTTGCCTACCGTCAAACATGGTGGTGGGCGTGTCACGATCTGGGGCTGCATGCACTGTAAAAACTGAGATTGGGGTGAAGTAATATTTAATAAAAAAATATTTATACAAATAAAAAGAGTGCGGGTAGTTTTAAACAACATTAAATTTGAATAAACATTTAATTTATTTTACTCAATTTTTGTTGAAAAAATTGGAATTGGACACGACTAAATTAGGGAGAAAATCGGGGAAAAATCCCAAAAAAAAAAAAGGAATAGCGCCGATGCTAATTACTACCAATTCCTCCCCGTCACTAGGGGGCGCTCCCACATTAAGGCTACTACCACCACTCAGCCGGGAGGGCCGAAGACTATCACGTGTTTCCTCCGAACCACGTGACGCCAGCCGACCGCATCTTTTCGAACCGCTCGCTCGCGCACCGTTGGGGGCGGAGTCACACACTCGGAGGACGGCGCTATCCGCTCCCTCCGCTGCGCGAGCTCACAGACGCCCCTGACTGGCTGTAGAGCCGTGATTAATGTCGGAGCACTAAGTACCTCTCATCCCTCATCCCATCCCTGAGAGAGCTCGGCCAATCAGCTCTCTCTAGACCTCCGGCTGCGAGAGGTTACAGCACCACCCGGGATTCGAACTAGCGATCTCCGGATGATAGGGCGAGCGCTTTAACCACTGCGCCACTCGGAGGCATCGGCGCTATTCCTGTGGCGTGTGCTGGATGCCACAAGTGGGAACTTATCTGACTGACATTTGCTAACATGACAAGCTTTCTAAAATCTCTACATGACATACAGAACCAGTCAAATGTTTGTACACCCTTAACTGAATGTGAAAGTGTGTCATAACTTTTGCCTGCTACTGTATCTGAATCGAACACGTTTTAAATACCTTTTGTCATAAAGTCTTTAACATTTGACTGAGTTGATTCTGAGAAGTTCCCTGTTACGTGTTTTAACATGTTTTAACTCGTCAAAGTATGATTAGCAAAACTGCCACATGAGCGACGGCAAAATGCACAAAACAGGTCGAATAAACGTCAGTAAGTCAGTCAGGGTTAATTTTTAGCGATTTTGATATTTTATTTAATGACTACATTTTAACAACGTTGATAAAAAAACAAAAAAACAAACAAAAAAAAAACAAGTTCCCTATTTCCATTTCAATGCACTGAAGTTTTTCTTTTTCAACCAATAATTAGCATGTGAACGTGCGAACCCTCTCCCTCTCTCTCATTGGACGAGAATCTCTCCAGCAAGTCGGCTCTTCTTAACCCGACAAAATGCTGAGCGACACGGCAGCCTCGAACATGTTTTAAATATCTTTTGTCATAAAGTCTTTAACATTTGATTGAGTTGATTCTGAGAAGTTCCCGGTTACATGTTTTATACTATTAGTGACTGTAATTTGAATGCACGAACAAAAACAGATTTTTTGCACTTTTACAGGTGCATGCAGTCTCTGACTGACTGAAATGTATCAACAGGTATTTATACACACCATACATACAATGTGTCAGGGATTTTGTCATCAGACTGGGCTGTGTGATGTTCTTGACAGTTAGGATCAGACGTTTTTGGACAGTGACATCATTTTGCTCTGGACACCACAACAATGGATTTGGAATGAAGAATTGTGCTTGAAGTGTAACAGCTTTAAACACAATAGCTTTAATTGTAGGACTTGGCCTTGGCCTTTTTTGAGGTTGGCATCCTGTGACAAAACCACTGTATTCACTCTGGTTTAGAGTCTCTGACACAGATGCCCCTACATCCGAGAAGGTGTTCTTGTTCTTGACAGCTGTTCTAAAGGGGATTTTCTTCCGAAGAGGAGAATTCTTCTGTAATCCATCACGGTCTTCCAGAATGTTGATGTTCCTGAGCTCACCAGTCCCTTTTGTCTTTTTAAGAACGCACCAAATAGTGAATTTGCCCACACCTAATGTTTTTATTATCTCTCTGATGGATTCGTTCTAGCTTATGAATTTTTTTTTTTAATGATGCTTGTTCCCCTGCAGTAACGGGTCTTTAGACTTCACATGGCCAGTTGACAGCAACAGGATCCAAATATAACACTTGAACTCTAGACCTTTTATCTGCTGACTTGTTAATGAACTCAAGAGGAAATGCACACCTGGCCATGGAACAGCTGAGGAGCAAGCTGTGCCAATATTTTTGCGCCACCAAAAATGGGTGTCTATGTATGTAAATGTCTGTAATGCCTACACGGTTCATCCATTTTTTTTTCCGACCAAGCCCTTAAATGTCACTGTCTGGATACTTCTGGTCCCATCTGTACTTATTACTTCAGGGTAAAGCTCATTTTGCAATCTATTTTCTTGGAGAGAAAGGTATTACAGTAACTACAGTATTAAATACAGTAAGATGATATTGAAGGTTTTTTTCCCTGCCATTTCAGGCCCCAAACAACCCAAGCATCAACATGACAAGCGATCTTATGATGTGCTGCTTGATGGAGTACATAGGGGAACTAGATCAACTCATCAAAGAGTATGATGTAAGTGAAATACGAATGTGAAATCAGTAAAAAGTGCTCTCTCGCTCTTTCTGGTTCTTGAAAAGGGCATACAGATTTTTATTGACTTAGTTAAGCCATAACTAAATTTCTCTTATATAAATGGAAAATGATTGTGCTTTAGCATGTAATCATTCAATTGTGTCAAAAGTTAAGGCTGTTTGGCATTTTCATTAAGGGATGTTAAGGACGACTGCAGTAATATGTTATGTTGGTGTTTTTTTTTGGAAAGTCATATTTCTCTTACTATTTCTGTTCATACATTGTTAAAACAACTTTATTTTTATATGCACATTTTATTACTTGCCAATTTGACACATTTGTATACGAGGGTTTACACTGAGCATACAACTGAGACAAGATGCGTACTTGATTATGATCGAGATCATGTTTCATGAATAATTTACTCAGGAGGTCCAAAGTGATGAGACATAAAGTAAGGTATGGTAAACTATTCATCAGTACATAAGGAGTAACACCAAGAGAATGTGGGTTATGTCTACATGAATCGATAGTTTTAATAGATTCAGTTTACAGCTATTTAAAGAGAGGTTTCCAATCTTAATACATATTTGTGTTGTATTTCCAGAATGTTGATGGAGACAGAGTGTTGCATGACCTTGCAACACAAATGATGAAAATCTATGTGACCAAGAACATTGTGTCAGAAGAGCCAGTGGACACTGGGATCATAATTGAGGGGTTAAAAGTTATGACTGGGCTGGACATTGTTTCGAGTGCTTGCTGCATGATGGTTGGCCTGACACATGCAGTGGATCTTGCCTATCCCAAAGACCTCAAGTACACATTTGAGACTTTTCAGGAAATGTCCCTGGAGCCTCTCTTTAAGAAATGTTATATTTTTGTAAACTCTTTGAAATGGCCTCCCTCAGTTATGGACCTGCTCAGGTGGTGGTGAAGTTATTTACATTAATTCTATGATGTGGTTAAGTGATTACAAGTGCATTATTTATTTATTTTAAACATTTGCCAAACCCGTTTACAATGTTTTAAAATATTCTAAGTCTGTTGTAAAGCAATAGTCATGTGCCTACATGAGCACTTAATCTTGTGCATACTGCCTGTTTCAAGGCCTCTTCATAACGTGTGTTCAGAAGTTTTGTAGCTTGTATGAGGCTTCAGCCAAGTTGCAAAAATAAATGATTTCACATTGTTTCATGTCTTGTGACTTTACTTACATTCATAACGTCAATTTCTTGATACTGTAATTTATTTAAGTAAATTGTAGTTATTGCAATAAAAATTAAGCGGGAAAAGTGAGTTCTATTAAGCAGCATAATGCAAAAATATGCAAAAATCTTACATTATTCATTTATTTTGTCATCTTGAATCACTTACACTTGGAAATTTCATAAAAAATTATATATTTTACGTTACGTATATGTTTAGTAAATATACATTTATTTAGGATAGATATTTAGTATACAGTATATCAATTAAATTTTAATAAAATTATTAGTAGATTGAAACAAATTTTAGGCGGGATAATGAGTAAGTATGAAACCTGTTTTTGTTTAAATTGCTTTATATTTACGTAATGCATTTGATTACATGAACTCAAAATTTGCTATATTATTAGTAAATGCAACATAATTTAGCTATTGTTTTTTACAGAAAGTTGACTGAAAGTTTTTATTAAATTTAAATAAATTATTTTATGGATTTTACTCAATAATTCGGCACTTAGAATCTACTAATTATTTTAAGTGTCACTTTGTTGCCTCAATTTTTTTGAGTAACCAGTGGTCAAATTTTTTAGTAAATATCAATTACATTTCAACAAAATTCTTAGTAGATTGAAACCAATTTCAGACCAGATAATGAGAAACTGTAAAGCTTTAAATTGCTTTATATTTACTTAATGCATTTGATTACATCAACTCATAATTTCCTATATTATTACTAAATAAAACACAATTAAGCTGTTGCTTTTATCACAATGAACTTAATAATTTTATTAAATTTAAATAAATTATTCAATGGATTTTACTCGATAATTCGGCACTTAAAATCTACTCATTATTTTAAGTGTCACTTTGTTGCCTCGATTTTTTTGAGTATCCAGTGGTCAAATTTTTTAGAGTGCATTGGGGAGCTACAGTACAGTTCATTGAGGGAAACAAGAAAGCAGAGCATGATCCCCCCCTCCTTCCGGAAACTGGGTTCAGAGCAGCGTTCCAGCATGATAATGAGCCCAAACACACCTAAAGAGGCTGAGGGTAAAGGTGATGGACTGGCCAAGCATGTCTCCAAACCTAAACCCCATAGAACACCTCTGGGGCATCCTGAAAAGGAAGGTGGAGGAGCACAAGGTGTCAAATGTCCACCACCTCCGTGATGTTGTGATTGGAGGAGGGGAAGAGGATTCCAGTGGCAACCTGTCAAGTTCTGGTGAACTCCATGGCCAAGAGAATTCAAGCCGTGCTGGGAAATGATGGTGGCCACACAAAATATTGACATTTTCACTCACTTTTGTTGCCAGGGGTTCAGCTATTATTGGTTGTATTTTTAGTTATTTTGAGGGGACAATAAATTTACACTGCTATACAAACTTTACACTGACGACTGTTCATTGTGTCGAAGAGTCATTTCTGCAGTCTTGTCCTATGAAAAGATAGAACTAAATATTTGCAGAGATGTGAGGGGTGTACTCACTTTTGTGACATACTGAATGTAAAGACCACATGTATTGTGTATTCTTAAAATTATTTAATGGTTTAATAGCTTGCCTATGAACGGAAACAGAACTTAAAGAGCAATATATAATCAAACTAATGAGCTACCTCGGTTCAGGTGAGCGTTTCCATGCACCGAGGTGCAACCTGAGAAATGAAGTTTATTTTACACAAAAACTACAACAAAAAACACAAGACGTCTCTGGGCGCCAGGCACCCTCTAGGGGTTAACCCTGACAACCATCATATTAGATCTTATTAACTAAAGTTGGGTGTGGTCAAATCTTATACAAATCAGAATAAAAAATATATATGTTTTTATTGTTGATGTTGTTCTTGCAGCTGTTTCTATTAAGGGTTGCCACAGCAGGTTTTATGCCTGATGCCACCCTCCAATTGTTATCTTTTGCCTCAAAATGTACTTATTTCTTCATGTCTTCAATATCCATGGCTTACTGTGTGCTTTCTTTTTAATTCCAACATTAACCCCCCTGAATAAATTAGGACTTACGTATGTACTAGATGGACTGTATGAGGGCAGATTGGTGAGAGCTGGTTCTATGACTTACATAGATGAGAGGCGGAATCCATATTTTTAACTATGCGTTTAAGGAAATACTGAAATACTGTATCATTTTATATTAAATCTCTTTTATTATACAATATATTTCTTCTAAACTAGCTTGAGTACCCGCCGTGGATGGTAAAAAATTTTTTTTTTAAAGGTTGAGTATTTTATGCCTTATTTTAAAATAAGTTGTACATACAGTACCTGATCGGTCATCAGAGAGTGAATAGAAATTTCATCACTGAGATGAGAAATCGAAAAAGTAGATCAGGTAAAGTTAGAATTTTCAGCAGTCCAGTACGTTAAAATTCACTTACACTAATTCATCACTGTTATTTCAGAAAAAAGTTAAAATATGAACTAATCCCAGTAAAAATATTTAGTTTAGCAGTTTTTTTTTAATTTTTTTATTTTTATTGAGCAAGTATCTTATTAGTAGCTTATTTTAAAGTAGATTATTAAATCCAGCACATAACTGCTCATAACACCGCTTTTACTCAACATTTTCATTTCACTTATGTTGCAGATTAAACATCAGGCAGATACTTAAGTACTGCAAAAGTTACAATAAATTCTAAGTTTCCAGTCCTACAAAGTACAGGGTGGGCCATTTATATGGATACACCTTAATAAAATGGGAATGGTTGGTGATATTAACGTCCTGTTTGTGGCACATTAGTATATGTGAGGGGGCAAACTTTTCAAGATGGGTGGTGACCATGGTGGCCATTTGGAAGTCGGCCATCTTGGATCCAACTTTTGTTTTTTTTTTCACTAGGAAGAGGGTCATGTGACACATCGAACTCATTGGGAATTTCACAAGAACAACAATGGTGTGCTTGGACACAGGACACAATGAGACGGATGCTAATGTATTTTCAGTTTTCTGCTGGAGTTGAATAGCAAAAACTATTTGTTCAAATAATATAATATAAAATATTTTTGCCGTGTAGTTTAATTTTTGTGTGCATAAGAATTGCATTTCAATTAATGTTTCATGGTGCTCCAGTTGGCAAGTCCTCCACTGCCCAAGACTTTCAAGACAATCTACCAGTTTTATATAAAACTAATAAACTTTGTTTATTCTTCAGAGAAAGCACAATACAACTGTCAATACAGTCAATAAAAAGAAAAGTATCAGAATCTAAAAGTATCAAATCCAACTATGAAGTCTGTTTTAATTGTGATCATTAAACATTTTTTAAATAACGTGCCTACCAGCCCACTTCAAATTTGAAGGTGCCCGCGCATGTGTGCAAAAATATGAAGTTAAACAAAGAATACAAAAGTGTATAATTAATAAAGTTAGCCTAAAACAATATTGTTTCCAATGCTGAAGCAAACAGTAAAACAATCACACTGTTTTTTGCAAATTAAAAGTGTGTCGTCGATCAAAAGGCTGATAAACACGTGCGCAGATATGAGCAAATTTATCGATAAAACTGCAGACATACTCCCCCAGAAATGCAACAAACAAATATATAGTCTACTCGCTGATTACTATGTGACAGCGCGCTCCGAGGTGAACACCCACAGACCCCCAGTTCTCACCTGTCATTCACAAAAGGTGTGAAGTTATCAAACAGGTTTCGCTGTTGGCAGAATCGAGGGGTTTAAAATAGAGCAGACGTCTCTGTCTAAAATGTATTTCTCCAGCAACACATAAAATAAATAGAAATAAAATGTTTAATGGTATCAATTAAATAAGACTTCATAGTTGGATTTGATACTTTTCTGAATATATTCAGATTTTGTAAAATAACGATAAGGAAGCTTTAATTTGCATTACAATGAAATGAAGTGAAGCACGTCTTCCTTACTTGTTTTAATCTGTATATTCAAGTGAATATATGCTTAATTTATGCATGTATGCTTAAATATTCCCTTTTATTTATGGGCAGGTGTATTATGTTTGATCTGCATTATTGCGATGACTTTCTGGGAAGAGTATGTCTGCATTTCTATCGATAAATCGAACCTCATCAAAATGCTGCCTTTTGGAAAGTGAAAGCCCGAGCTGCGGGTTCATGCACGCCGATGAACAGCTTTATTTCAGTCATAAATTCACAATCACGTTCCAGCTATTATTTCCATCCATGGTCAAATAATGGATGAAATAATTATTCAATGCTGGACACAAACAGCAAAAACATGATGATGATTATGATAAAAAGCCCAAAGCACTTTGTGTGCATATAAAAATATTTACTTAAAAATGTAGATTTTTTTTTTTCATGTCTTCTGATGGTCAACACATTTTTAGCGTGTTTAACAGTTTTAACGAAGATATGTTGACATATCCACGAATCAGGACGTTTGCTATGAACATAGTATGAAGCACGTTTACGCGCCTTCTTAATCGCCACATCTGTACATCTCACTCAAATCTTCAAACCAGCTCATTGGCTTTGGGGATTATTCGTCAAGCTTGCTACAGTATATAGCTGATCCATGGTCAGAGGTGTGTGCAGGCTAAAAAATACCCTCAAACCGCTTTTAAGTGGTAACAGTTACAATCAGGGGCAGTCAGTGAATAAGTGACCAGACAGTCATGCAGCCAAGTATGATGGTAGAAGTTCAAGCCTTGTAGCAGCTGAGTTGTGCTTATTATGCCTATTTTATAGTGCATAGGTGTTAATCTAAAATAAACATATTTCCCACAAACCTATGAGAACATTGATCAAAATCAATGCTGATTTTAAAGAGTTTACCCTTTAAGTCGAAATGTTACAACCTCATTTTTGGACTTCCAGCTTAACCTCCCAGCGCTTTCAGTTCTCCCCAGTGGGTCAACCTGGGGGAAGTAGGTGTCTAACTGGAAGGACTAACCTTTGAGTTGTTGCTCAGGTGGATAAAAAGCCAAGGTTTTTCTCTGAAAGCGCATCAGGTGTGTATTTGATATAATAAACTTCTCAAAATATGTTACACATTGTCTTGAGGCTTGTGCTTATGTCTTTTGATTTGTTACAGTCTGATATGAACAGATTAAAAATAATTTTTGGCATTTTATGTAAAAAAAAAAAAAAGTTTATTTCTCAAACCACAGAAACATCATGCATTTTGGTTGAATTCATATTTAATTGTGATGTGCAGAAATGGTGGATTTATAGGCATATAGGTGTGTAAGGGACCACCCCTAGAGGGCACTGTGTGCCTGACTAACTAGTTTTTGTAGTTTTGTGTTTATAGACTCAGTTTCCCAGAAGGCACCTTGGTCAGGTGATGAGGGAGCTCACCTGAACCGAGGTAACTCATTAGATCCATTATAAGAAGCTGTTAGTTGTGGGGAACTGGGTTGGGCATTAATAATGTCAAGTGGGCATTCCTTTTGTTTTGGTTTTAAGTTGGCGCTAGTTTTGTTAAGGTTTATGTTCACAGTGCTGTTGTGAAGCTGTGTGCATACTGTAGATAAGCGTACTTGTCTTTGTTCCTTGTCTCTGGTCTTGTGTAAGTACTGTTCTATGTGTCTCCAGTGTTTGTTTGCCCCTTGTTTAGTTCCTTGTATGTTTAGCTATTTATATTATTAGGTGCAGCCTCCAGTAGGCTTGCCTGCTAGTGGCTTAAATCTCTAGTAGGTTTAGCCGCTAGTATGGATCAGCCTCTTGTGTGCTTGGCGTATGGTGTGTTCGTTTCCCATGTAGGTTCAGTTACTAACCCTCCTAGGTACTAACCCGGTTAGCTCATCATCTATCGCTACAATAACCAGATTAGATACTAACTCGACTAACTACCCTCAGGTCTCTGGTTTTGTCTCGTCTCTGGTTAGCTTCAGCTCCATGTTTGTTTTGTAAAGCTCTAAGCCTGTGTTTCGCCAACTGCCTTTTGCTCATGTTTTGTTTCATGTCTCTTATTAAAAAGGCTATTGTTTAAAAACCCTCTGTGCCTATGCCTGCCCTTTTTCTGCCCATGGCAACATCATCCAATAAGACTACCAGACAGTTTATGACAAGGTGTTACAAATAACTGCATGTTCACTTTATAATGAACAACTGTACATTATACCTGTAGTGAAGATATCTAAAAAAATAAATATATTGATTTATTAGCAAAAGTGTGTGTATGTGTGTGTATAATATATAATTATTATTATTATTATTATTATTTTTTTAAATCTGTGTTTAGTTGTGTCTCTCTGGGGAGAAATGCATTATGCAGCCATGTGTATACACTGATAAAACCTTGTAATAATGTATAGGTTAAATAAATATAATTGAAGAAATCTTTCTTGGCTTTAAGGACTTTACAAAGTTTTAGACTTTCTATTTGAGATAAAATGAAAGTTTGGCCGAGTCATATGTCAGTGCCATGTGTTTAATCAAGCCTTTGGGAAATGCAAACAGATAACAGAATGCATTTACTCAAGTCATCTCAACATAGAAGTCATGTTGTGTAATGTGGAATGTTTAATAGGCGAATACTTGAGAAATGGTCCATGGCTTTATGCTAATGGTGCAACAGGGTAAGGGGGCACTGCTGAAAGCAATTTGAGTGCATGCAGAGAAATCAAACGTTTTCAGGGTTTATGTTGAATAGGAGGAGTTTGAAGAATCATGCATGCAAATTAATGTTATTCATGCACAAGCCTAATGTAGCAAATCACGATTTGCAATGTGGCATTCTTCATTATTTCATGTGCAAGCCAAAAGGCAAGAGTGAATCTTCCATCTGAGAAGCAATGATACATAATTGGATGGACACCCTCCACGTGAACACTTGGAAATAAAAGCAATAGAAAACTGCCCTGAATAGCAAGCTGTCATAAATGTATCCAAAATCCAAGTTCTCTGTTTCCTTTGGTGTCAGCAGAAAAGACAGAGAAGCTCAAACATCTCCTTCCTCAAGAATCTCCTTCATATCCTCCTTATGTGTGCCAATACCAGCTGTCAGTTATACATTTTAATTACATCAGCAACCACCCCAGAGAGGCACCCAGTAGACATAGATTAGACGCTTAAACCACCTGAGTTGGTGCTTCTCTTGAATGTAGGACAGATTCTCCCTGCTTATCAAACTCCTGCTGTAGGAAGTGAGTCCAAACACCCAGGAACAAACAGTTTTAACAACCTGTATCCATGTTTCTGTCCTTTTAAATCACCAGAACCCATAACCACATGCAGAGGTGGGTAATAATGAGTTATATTTACTTAAGTAACTTTTTTGAAAAAAAAAAAAAAAAAAAAAAAAAATATATATATATATATATATATATATATATACTTCTATGAGTAGTTTTACTCCACCATACTTTTTATTTTTACTTGCGTAGATTTGCGAAGAAGAAACGTTATTCTTACTTCATTACATTCGGCTATCCTCGTTACTTGACTGCCCCCTACAGGTTAGAAATGTTTCAATCTGAGGTATTGTGTGTCTCTTGAAGCCGGAAATAATCTCTCTAAGGCTGATAAATGCACACGCAGATATGAGCAGATTTATGGGTTAAACTGCAGACCATACTCCCCCGGAAATGCATCAAGCAGAAAAATATATGCTACTTGCTTAATACTGTACGACGTGACAGCACACAGAATGCCTGGGCTTTGACTGCACTTTCTTTATTCATTATTATGAGTAATAGTAGTACTCTATATAAAATGCTGGGTTTCTGTAAACACATTGTTGGGTTGTTTATGCTGGGTCAAAGTTCTGGGTTTGTCCGGGTACTTTAATCACACTGTTGGGTCACTTTTGCTATGAAAACTACGTACAGGATTAAACTCAATGCAAAAAATGCAAAAAGAAATGTCTCCATTTCCTTCCTAGACCTTTTGTCTGCATCACAATGAACCGAAGCTTAGCACGCCTTCTTTCCTTTGTTTGAATCTGTAATATATGATTAAGTGAAATAGATTTCGCGTACAGGCCTAAATATAATTTTTTTATTCATGGATATTATGTTTTATCTAGAAGCGCTGCTTTCAAAAACACGACGTTTTCGGAGAGTTGAGCTCCAGACAATCCCCAGGCGCTCTGAGCTCATGTACCCGGCCAACGCCGCCACACCCCGGAACGAACTTCTGAAAACTACCGCAGGCTAACTATCCCTGCAGTAGTTAAAACAACGGATTAATTACATTTGGGGTTTTGTCTAACAGGCAATCTACTGCATTTATATTATGCGTAGTCGTGTACAATTTGGGACTTTTTTGAAAGCAAAATGGTTCTATCTACTAAATCAAATGGAATGTGTCAACCCAGCAAGAGTGTTAATTTTCCCACTTCTTAGGTCAAATAAAATAACCCAGCACTTTAACATTTAACCCAGCAGTTTTCAGAGTGTAATATAAAAAAATATATATATAATAATAATTCCATTTGTTAAAAAAAACATAAAGAAATCATAGGTTGTGTATAGGGTGATTAAAAACAATACAACAAAGTTTATGGTAAATAAATTCTCAGACTTTTCCACTGCAGGGATTAAAAAACAATTTTTGAACATGTACAGTAGAAGCTCAGTGGTCCGCATACAACCTCTCGCGGGAAGCCTTTCCCTGAATTTGCCGTTTTCACAGAGGTGGGGCTAAGAAACATGCGTCTGTTTTGGTTCCTCACTACAGGATCAATCAGATCCATTTAGTGCGAGATTTGTTGGACAAGTTGGAGGAGGACTGCATCCTTATTTTCCATTCAGGGGGTTATTTGCAACTCAAAGCTTAAAGGTTATCATTTCTAGTAGCTAGCAAGCTGGATAGGAAAAGAGTGTGTGTGTCTCCTTGTTCTTGTCTTGCTACATTTTCTTACTGTCAGATGATTAAAAAACTAACAAACATCTACAAGCACTTATGTTCACATATCATTGCACACGCATCAATGATTACAACATCCATACATACATTTTACAACATTACAACATAACAGATTACAACATATTACAATTCTGTATAATTTATATTTATATCATATTGTACTGTATATAATTTATATCATAGTCTTACCTATTTTTATTTGTACATACTACTTCTTCTTCTTCTTCTTCTTCATTATTATTAGTGATTTTATTATTATATAAAAAGCTGCACAGTGTGGAGTTTGTTGCAATTTCATTTCACTACTGTTGTAGTTGTACAACCATGTATGTGACAAATTTTAAAATCTTGATTCATGTTGGAAATTCATAGCTCGCATTTGAAAGACACTAAGAATCTCCTTTCAGCTCTGAAGGTGACAGCAGAGAGCTGACTTTATGTACTTGTTTAAGGTAAAAATAAAATAAACAAGAGTAGACGTTTTAAAGGAGCTCGCTGATGTCACCTTCAGAGCCGGAAGGAGATTTTTAGTGTAGACGTTGTTCTGTCCCTAAAAGTCTACAGTGCACGAAACAGGCTGAACGAATCATAAACTATTGATAGAAATTCCAGTAAAATTTCACTTGTTGTGTTTGTGGTGAAATTGTATTTGAATTGTGTCACTGATTAGACGTGGTGAACTCTAAGAGTTCAGAATTAGACACTAGAGGAGCATGCTGTTAAAGAAGACTAATCAACCACACTGAATGTTGTGATGACGTGGAGTCTCATTTCCCCCCGACATTGTACTTTCAAATAACCGCATTTCCCTAAGTGTTTTATTCCTCTTATATAACAGCAATCTGTCAATTCCGACGACTCTACAGATCTGGCCATTAAGAATGCACGTTTCTAGAAAAGGGATCTGTCATGTCTGTTTCGCAGGAAGCGGACGCAGACGCAGGTTCTATTTGTTTTACGTGCTTTTATTTCTTCCTTTGAAATATAACAGAAATCAACAACTCAAAAGTCCTACTCAGCTTTTCCCCCTCTGGGGTCTGCAGGCGGGAAAACGAAAGGTAAACAAAACTAAAGAGGTTCTTAGGTCAGCGGACTTGGTCCGGAGTGATGACTCCTTGCCGCAGAAACAAACCCACACCTGCAGACGCCTCTCAGTCCTGGGGGAAATAGAGAAGAGATTTGGTGCGAAGATCAAACATCTAAAAAATACCGAAGGTGCACAACAGACAACAGACAAGGTGCTACGGGTTCGACCGGAATATATAGGTAGACACACAGGTGCTCTTCATTAGTGTTAACGTGTAGACAATACATACGTAGACACACTAGGTGGGGATAAAGAGTCGACTCAGTAATCCGGTGAGCCAGATCTTATTTCCCCGTGCTGTGGTGGTACAGATGTTACAGGATCTCACGAGCTGCCGCAATAGCTCGCGGGAAGCTGTGAAAATGACGTTCATTACCTGTAGGGGGCAGTCGTGTTAATCTCTTTTAGGCGCCCGTGGACAGCAAGCGACAGAGCTCATAAATGTGTCGAGCTCAAGCTGTAAATACTGATATGTATTCATTCTTAATTTTCTTCTCCCCTTCAATAATGATTCTCCTTTGACTGCGCTTTCTCCATTCAGTATTATTATTATTATTATTATTATTATTATTATTATTATTAATATTAGTAGTGCTGTGAATTTTTATGATTATTATTATTATTATTATTAGTATTAATATTAGTAGTGCTGTGAATTTATTATTATTATTATTATTATTATTATTATTATTATGAGTAGTAATATTAGTAGTGCTGTGGATTTTTATTATTATTATTATTATTATTATTATTATTATTATTATTATCATTATTAATAATAGTAGTGCTGTGATTATTATTATTATTATTATTATTATGAGTAGTAATATTAGTAGTGCTGTGGATTTATTATTATTATTATTATTATTATTATTATTATTATTATTATTAATATTAGTAGTGCTGTGAATTTATTATTATTATTATTATTATTATTATTATTATTATGAGTATTAATATTAGTAGTGCTGTGAATTTCTTATGATTATTATTATATTATTATTATTATTATTAATATTAGTAGTATGTGAATTATTATTATTATTATTATTATTATTTTATTATTATTATGAGTATTAATATTAGTAGTGCTGTGAATTTTTTTATTATTATTATTATTATTATTATTATTATTATTATTATATTAGTACTGCTGTGAATTTATTATTATTATTATTATTATTATTATTATTATTATTAGTATTAATATTAGTAGTGTTGTGAATTTCTTTTATTATTATTATTATTATTATTATTAATATTAGTAGTGCTGTGAATTTATTATTATTATTATTATTAGTATTATTATTAATATTATTATTATTAGAGTATTAATATTAGTAATGCTGTGAATTCTTCTTCTTCTTCTTCTTCTTCTTATTATTATTATTATTATTATTATTATTATTATTAATATTAGTACTGCTGTGAATTTATTATTATTATTATTATTAAGGAGTAGTAATATTATAGTGCTGTGAATTTTTTATTATTATTATCATTATTATTATTATTATTATTATTATTATTGTAACGCACATGCGCTTGTGCAAAAAGAATACAACAATGTGTGATAAGTTAGCCTGAAACAATATTGTTTTATTCTGTATATATGCTTTAAATATACACTAAACAAACAATAAACATTGCCAGTGAAAGTGAGGTGCGCATGCATGCTTTTCTGCAAAAGGCTGATAAACGCACGTGCAGATATGAGCAGATTTATCGATACAACTGCAGGCATACACCCCCAGAAATGCAACAAACACAAAAGTATATGCTACTCGCTGAATACAACGCGACAGCACGCGGAATCCCTGGGCTTTGACTGCGCTTTCTCCATTCATTATTAGTCAGTCCCACCCTGACTGTCACAGATTAACACCAGCATCTCTCTTGTAACAGTAATGATGTCTGAACTCTTCTAACTTCATCTTTCCTCCATCTCTCCTTTCACCTTGTATTTAAGGCGGTGCTTTCTGACACCTTTATCAGCCATGTAAGTCACCTATCATGGGACGTAAGTGTCCAGGCCTCACATTTTCAAGAACAGCTGAGATATTCTAGAGCTCAGTTTGAACAATGAATCATTTGGAATCAGGTGCTCCCAGTTCCAGGACAGTAAGCAAAATTACCCTGCCACTATGGCATGGCCATGTGGGTGAAATGTCTCAAAGCAGTACAGTATGCTGCATGAGCTTAGACTCAAGGCTTTTACCTCAGGGACAACTGAATCCTGAGAACAGCATCTAATCACGAGGAGAAAATGGAAAGATCTTCTCCACGGTTCATGTTCAGGAAGTGATTGATGGCTCCAAAGTCTGTCTGAGGAACCGAGGCAGAAACAAACACTGGATGGGATATAAATCCATTACATACAACACACACACACCTACTGTACACACAAATTCACATTTAGACATGGTTTAGCATAGCCAGGCCACCAACTGTAAGGATGTGGCACGAACATGGCACCACGTCTTAAAGCTAGTAGCATGATACAACACTGTGAAAAAGTATTTGCCTCTTCCTTATATAAATTTTTTGCCTATGTTTTGCATTTTAAGATTTTTCTCTTTCACTTTGTCGGACAGCTTCTGTTTAAATTATTTATTGATTCAACATTTCTGGCAGTAATCAGCCTTGGGAGTCAAGTACAATCACCAAAAATCACAGCTCATTCAGAATTTAGCAATGGAGCAATTACTTTTTCACATACAGAATGAACAAGATTTGAGGGAAGTGAGGCAATATCTTAGACAGAGATACTAAGATGTGGAGAAGAGAAGACGATATTAAACCATGAGGACAGCTTGGATCTCGACTAAACATCCAGAACAGAGGCTAATGAGCTGCAGAAAGAGAGAGAGAGAGAGAGAGAGAGAGAGAGAGAGAGAGAGACAGAGAGGCTTCCTCAAATTTGCTTGAGAGGACGAGGTCAATGGGATGAAATGTGTGATAAAATCTATAGCATCCATCAGGAAAATATCATAAAACTAAAAAATGGCACTTATTTGAGCACAAAGAAAAAGCAATAACTTAGAAGAAATGTGTGTGTCAGAGTCGAGGGCAGAAAACAAGAAATCGAGTGAGTATTCCAAATTGCTAATAATAAAAAAAAAATCAATCAATCAAACAAACAAACAAACAAATAAAAATAAAAGCTAATCATAGGCAGAAATTTGAGATCTCTCTCTCTCTCTCTCTCTCTCTCTCTCTCTCTCTTTCTGCAGCTCATTAGTCTCTGTTCTGGATGTTTAGTCCATAAACTGTATAATTAAGGATGTGAAAAATAGTGCTGTCAATTATTTTTCTCATTAATCTCACGTTTCTGAAACTGCACTACAAATTAATTTGACCACTTTAGACTTGGTAGAGTTATCTGTTTGAACAATATTGTAATAAGGAGATTATTAAAGAGAGAATCTAACATTATTCTAAATATTACATGGTACAGTGGCAGCAGTGACTCGGCTTGATCATCCTACTAACAACCCCCCAACACACACACACACACACACACACACACACACACACACACACACACACACACACACACACACACACCCCCCAACCCCCAATTGATTCTATAACTGTTACAACACTGAGTCTTTTTATATATCATGTATATTGGGCTGTGTAATTATTAGACATGTGCGGTTTGATATCAGCCCACAACAACTGAATTTAGATAAACAAACTGGGAATCATGGGTAAATCCATTGATGCAGTAAGCTCTGAGGCTTGTTTATTATATTGGGGAAAGAGCCAGAGATCATAAATCAAGCTTAACACACACACACACACACACACACACACACACACACACACACACACATCAAGCACAGCTTTTAGTCTTTCCCCAACTCTTCTTTTCTTTTCACTGAAGATATAATGAATGAGGCAAGATATTTTTAATTATAAGAGTATATAAAAAAAAAATAATTATTATTTCTATATACTGATGTACTGGCAGATAATTTAATTAATAAACTACTTATTACTTGTTTATACATAGATTATTATGAACTGATTACAGCATGATTATAACCTGACTTATAACTAATGAAGTAAATAGTATAACTTCCTCCCAATGAGTTTTCTGAATTATTTAATCATTAAAATACATCATACAGATGAGAAGAGAAGAACAACCTGAACATGGTGTACATATTCTTCGTATACATCTTTCCCTCATCTCTTAACTTTCTGCATTTCCATTCATCAGGGTAACGCACCAGAGCTGTGAGGCTCACTAAAATGGCACGAGGAGCAACGGGGATATTAATGGTATGAAACAGATTTAATAAAACATGAAAGGCAGAGGAATGGCACAGTGAAGCCAGAAAACGACACTGTTACAGCATGAGGTTTCTCGCCATAGAAACACGAGTCAGGCATTTTAAAGGACTCGGATGCAATAAAAAGCTGAATTTGAATTTGAGTCAACAATACATTTTATATCTACTCAGATCTGAGAACAGATTTATTTTCCCTCTGAATGCCTGTACTTATTTAAAGATGATTTGTTTAAGTTAAACCAATTAAGTTAAAAAAAAAAACAAAAACAAAAAACAAAAAACAAAAACAATACTACCCAGCCACTGGATGCATCAGGAAGGGCATCTGGTTTAAAACCGTGTTGTTTCAGGATCTGATGGTTCGCTGTGGTGCCTCCTCGATGGGAGCAGCTGAAAGACCAACTGCTAATTTGTTTAAGTAAAAATCGTGACCAAATATACAATTTAGTTCATACAGTATATAAATATGTACAGGGCAGAATTCATGTTTTATCATATTATAGTATGCACCTACAAATCCTGACACTATGGCTTTTTTATGGTTTCCCCGTTGAACAGTAGAGTGAGATGTAAATAATAATAAAGAATAAAATACCTGGTGCTGTTGTAGGAAAATAACCAGCAAGGGGTGCGAAGAAACAACATCACTGTCAGCACACCAAAATGTATTATTTTCCCCTAACAGCATGTGCTGAAGGGTTTTATTCAGCTAACAGCACGTTCAATATAAACTTCAGGAATAATTGGTTATTTGAACACTGCATTGTTTTATGTTTGTTTGTTTACTAGGGGGCAAGGGGGCAGACCTACAAGAACTTAGAAAATGTTTTGCAAATCCAAAAGTTTGCCATGAGGTGCAATGTGGAGCCGGACACCATGCACAATGAAATAATTAGTTGTGAAAGATTTAGCTAAGATTGAGTCTATACCAAGTCTTAAAGAGTTGAGGCCAGGTTACGATCAAGTCCAAATGAAAGTGAGACAAAATCAAGAATGAGGTCATGAACACTGAAGTCCTGCTTTTACTTCGTCTAGTTTCAGTCAGGAACATGGCTTTGAAAATAACCACAAAGCAAACTTCGCATCTTAAACTTCTAGGCAGGCTAACAGAACTTTGTAATGCTCACGTAATACAGTATTCAATGAAGTTACACTAATTAGAGGTCTTTCATCTCTGTGATGGTGTTGCATTAAAATTGGTTGAGCAAAACAGACGACCACAAACATAATGAAAACAAGCCGAATGTGTATTATACCAAAAGACACAAAATATACACAATGATATGTGTGTGAGTGTGAGTGAGTGGATGTCTGTCCAGAGTCTGGGTTATTACTGTTGTGTGTATGAGGAGATATGGTTCGGTCTCACCGGGGTAAATGGAGTCTGGGAGGCTGATGACCGAGGGTGAGAAGTCCTGTGAAAAAGTCAGTTCTGTGAAAGAACGATCCACCATTACAACACCTCCCCTCGCTTTTTTTCGGCTGTCCTTTTAAACCAGGTCAGATGACCTCTTGCCTCACCTCTGACCTCTTGTAAACAGAAAGTGTACATGGGACAAACAACCGGACAGGTTCTTTTTTGCAAAAGTCATTTTTACTTCAAAGCTCATTCCTCTGGGATTAAACCGATGGATGAAAGCACGCATAGCGTTAATATCATCAAACATGACCCCGTCTAAAGCCAGCTCTGTCTGATATGAGTTAAGCCAGTGATATGAAAGGCAGGACTGAAGCAGAGACGCAAGCAGCATTAATAAAGACTAACAGCTCATCAATAGCGCGTGAGCAGCAACAGACTCAGGAGGTTCCCAACGCTGGCCTCGCTATGATTCATTGATAATGCCTTTTTTTTGGTTCTTTGCTTCTTAATCTGGAGAATGTCTTCAGTGCTGTGTAAGAGGTGTAGAAGTTGAAATGGTAGAATATTGCTGACGTGCTACTGTAGCTTAGGTAAGGTCAACATCATCAATTCCATGATGAAGGTGCAGTATGAAAGAAATCAAAGTGCATACTGTAGTGACTGTAGCTAATCAGGAGAGAGACAGGGCTGCATTATAATAAACTTAGTTTAGTTTAGTGTAGTTTATTTATATTGCACATTTACTACAGCCACGAGACTGACCAAAGTGCTTTACATGCACATAAACATCATAAAAAGAATACAAGTACACAATTACAGCCTCAGAAAGAACTCCTCCTCCCTCTCCCCACCTCGCTTTTTAAGACACACACACACACACACACACACACACACACATGGCGCCTGCGCGCACCAACGGAAACACCTATCTGTCAGGATTTATTTGTACTTTTTTTTAAAGGTAAAGTTCAGATTCATTTGTTTTATTTTCATTTTATAGATTGTATTAATTATTTTTATGTATTTATTTTTTGGGGCTGTGGAACGAATAATTTGAGTTTCCATTATTTCTTAGGGGAAATTATGATTTGGTTTACGAGCCCACTTCCGGAACGAATTATGTTCGTAATCCAAGGTTCCACTGTATATCTTTTCATAAGACAAGACTGCAGAAATGACTCTTCGACACAATGAACAGTCGTCAGTGTAAAGTTTGTATAGCAGTGTAAATTTATTGTCCCCTCAAAATAACTAAAAATACTGCCAACAATAGCTGAACCCCTGGCGACAAAAGTGAGTACACCCCTAAATGAAAATGTGAAATGTCAATATTTTGTGTGGCCACCATCATTTTCCAGCACGGCTTGAATTCTCTTGGCCATGGAGTTCACCAGAGCTTCACAGGTTGCCACTGGAATCCTCTTCCCCTCCTCCAATCACAACATCACGGAGGTGGTGGACATATGACACCTTGTGCTCCTCTACCTTACTTTTCAGGATGCCCCAGAGGTCTTTTATGGGGTTTAGGTCTGGAGACATGCTTAGCCAGTCCATCACCTTTACCCTCAGCCTCTTTAGCAAGCCAGTGGTCACCTTGGAGGTGTGTTTGGGGTCATCATCATGCTGGAACGCTGCTCTGTAGCCCAGTTTCCGGAGGGAGGGGATCATGCTCTGCTTCAGTATGTCACAGTAGATGTTAGAATTCATGTTTCCCTCAATGAACTGTAGCTCCCCAATGCCAACAGCACTCATGCAGCCCCAGATCATGACACTCCCTCCGCCATGTTTGACGGTAAGTAAGACACACTTGTCTTTGTACTCACCTGGTTGCCACCACACACGCTTGACACTATCTGAACCAAATAGGTTTATCTTGGACACACTCATCCGTCTGTTTACCAAAGCCAATATTTGCATCTGACGCTGAGAACGTGGTCAGCTTCTTTGGCCGACCATGGCGAGGCCTGTTCTGAGAATAACCTGTCCTCTTAAAGCGCTGGATGGTCTTGGCCACTGTGCTGCAGCACAGTTGCAGAGTGTTGGCTGTATCTTCTTATAGCCTAGGCCATCTTTATGTAAAGCAACAATTAGTTTTTTCAGGTCTTCTGAGAGTTGTTTGCCATGCGGTGCCATGTTGAACTTTCAGTGGCCAGGTTGAGAGAGTGGAAGAGCTTTTATACCAAATTTAACTCACCTGCTGTCTGGTGATACCTGAGACAGTGTAACACTAATGAGTCACTTAAAGCCTTGTAGGCCAGTAAAAACAAATGGGTTTTTAAAAGGGATTTGAAAGTAGTCAGACTAGGAGCCATTCGGTTATCAATTGGCAAGCCGTTCCAAAGAGAAGGCCCAATTTCGGAAAAAGCATGGTCACCTCTAAGTCTGGAGCACGGAATTAAAAGGAGATTCTGGTCACATGTCGCGTGTGTTGGTGCAGCAATTCAGATAAGTAGTTGGGCGCTTGCTGGTGTAGCGATTTAAAAACAAACAGTACAATTTGAAAGTGTATTCTGAAGTGAACAGGTAACCATCAAAAGTGAAGTCAAATGATCACGTTTTTTCTTTTTCAAGAGAAATTTAGCAGCGGTGTTCTGAACCAGTCGAAGATGGGTGATTTGGGATTTAGATATATGAGAATTGCAATAGTCAAGGCGAGATGTAATGGAAGCATGAATCGCCATCTCCAGAGTCTTATCAGTGAGAAAAGGTTTGATTTTTGCAAGCGAAGATTTGCAAATTAGATCCGATCACGGTAGAGATTTGTTTCTCAAATTTTAATGTGTCATCTAGCAGGAAACCTAAGTTCCGAACCTGTGAGGACCTAAAGGCTGATAGAGGACCCAGATCAAAATCGGGGGCCTTCATGTGTTCTGAAGAGCCGAAGACCATCACCTCAGTTTTCTTTTCATTAAGGGATAGGAAGTTTTGAGATAACCAAGATTTAACTTCATCTAAACACGCTAACAAAGCAGCCGTGGCCAAGCCAACATTTTTCTTAAAAGGTAAATAGATTTGTATGTCATCAGCATAAAAGTGGAAGGATACCCCATGCTTCTTAAAAACGGAGCGAGTGGCAGCATGTACAATGAAAATAGAGTAGGAGCCAGTACCGAGCCTTGTGGAAGACCACAGCGAAAAGAAGTTGTCGACAAGGAGAAATCTCCTACCCTAACCACATATTTTCTGTCAGATAAAAATGACTGAAACCATTTTAAGACAATACTGGAGAGACCCAAGACTCTAGTCTATTTAGTAATATTGAATAATCAATAGTGTCAAAGGCAGCTGATAAATCTAAAAAAAACAAGGACAACAGAATCCCCCATATCAGTAGCTAAAAAGATGTGGTTTAACACTCTCAGGAGAGCTGATTCGGTACCGTGGGCCGCCTTAAAACCAGATTAAAATGCTCAAGCAAACTGTAAAAGATTGAAGTTGAGAGAAAACAATCTTTTCCAAAACCTTAGACACAAATCGTAGACCAGATATAACTATTTAGGACAGGCGGATCAAGTGAAGGCTTCTTGAGGAGAAGAGTAATTGTAGGCACTTTCAAATTAGTAGGAACCACACCTGTTGAGGGGCACTTATTAAAAAAGGACACTAGGCCCGGTCCAACTGAATCAATAATTTGTTTTAAAAATCTACGGTGAATGGCATCATATGGAGAAAAAGATGGTTTCAATTTAGCAGTAGTGTCTTTGAGTGGCTGGATAGAAACTGGTTCAAAAACATTCCAATATGCAGGAGAATAGGCTGGTTGATAGATAAAGCATCAGCTCCCAGACCAGATTTACTTACTTTGTCTTTAAAAAAGCTTTCACACAGGGCGACAGAAGCAACTGACACAGTGTTTCTCGGGGTATTGACAACAGAGTTAATAAGAGAAAACGAGACCTTAGACATCTAGACTGATTATGCAAAATTAAATTGGAAAAATAGGACGCCTTGGCTGATTTAGCGGCTCTCTGATAAGCCGATAAACCATCTTTAAAGCAGCTGTAAAGAAATGTGTGAGTTGTGTGGTCTATTTTCCATTTTCGCTCAGTCTTTCTACAAGACTGTCCCAGTCACCGGGTCTCAGCGGTATGCCGCACTTCAGATCCAGGTTTGAGCTTAAGACGCTTCAGAGGGGCAATTTCATCCATTACAACAAGCCAGGCATTTTGTAACAGACTGAGATGTTCCTCCGTATCCAGGTCTGATAACGGGGAGTCCAAACTTCATCAGTTTTCATTTATAAACAACTTGCCTTATGTGTACTGAGTTATTAAAATAAACCAAAAAATAGGCAGTGGAGTTAATAAATAAATAAATAAATTCTGCTTTTGTCTTCTGCATTAAAGCCATGGTCTGGTGTCTCACTCGACGATGTCCTCTGCAAACGGTTCAGTAATCCATGTCCAGGCTCGTTCTCAGGACAGCCGTTACCAAGCGTGTGATGCTGCAGACTAATAAGCCTGTGCGAGCTATCCCAAGCTGTCACTGCTGAAATAAACAAATTGCACTAACACTGGGCCAAAAGACTCATCAGATGGGCTCATGGTGCAAAGTCAAATAAGAACAAGAGGACTGAGAGCAGCTCGGCGTGTTCGTGTTATGGAATTGCAGGCACTATCGGGGACACATAAGCAAAACATACAGAATACTGTAGCGCTAATCTTTTTAACACCATGCATTCAGCAGAGACGTGTTAAAATCTGGTCAAGTTTTTTTGAGGTTCTAGACTGAAGCTTTTACATGTTTAACGTATTATTCTCTAATCTCATTTAGTTTAGCACATACAGTCTCTTCTATTAACAAGTCTCTTCCATGATTTACTGTAACAAGGTAAAATACATGATGTACTGCATTAATGCTCTAATGTATTCATATAACGCTTTTCTTTCTGTGAGAGAACATTTAATCAGAAGCTTTTAGCCAATCAGATTCAACATCATTGTGCTAGAAATTATTTAAAAAGAAACTCTCAGACGCTCTCTCAGGGAGCGGGCTGTGTAAAGGCACTTGTGTCTGATGTGAAGCTTCATTTTTCTCAGCATTGATGAAACCCATTCTCAGTGTAATTTATAAATAAAATCCTGCATTTGATGTCAGTAATAAGAGCCACAAGTCATTCTTTCGCCCAATTTGCACATTTTCCCTGAACGGACGAGAATGACTGACTAATGCTACACTGAAATCTTTCTCCTTCACTTAGTTTTCACGGTCAGTGACGTTCCTTGTCAGTGCCGAGTGCCAGATTAGACGAGAGATTATCTCCAACAAACACAGATATCCGATTGCATCCTAAAGGGGTTTTTATGGATTGGTGTGTGTGTGTGTGTGTGTGTGTGTGTGTGTGTGTGTGTGTGTGCGTGGGGACATGTTTGTGGAGACAACTTTGGTCAAACAGTTTTGAGTGGAAATAACTTGGCCTTTTTCCAAGGAAGCACAATCTTTTATTACTTCCTCAGACTGAATCGCTTCATTACACCGAGCATTTACGCCCATCGCTGTTTGTGCTGCTTGATTCTAGATTTCGCTTTTGGCCAAGTAGCTCCTTTCTTGTTGTGATTACTAGGTTGAGATTCCAGATCATCAGTGAATTCACAATATCATTAAACATTCCGTTGCCATGGACACCAACCAAGAGCACTTAAAGACCTAAAGCCGTCACCCACTATAGCGTTTGATATCTACTGATGTTTTGGCCTTGTTTCTTATATATATAAAAATACAACAACATCTAAATAACAAACAAAGACGCCCTTAAAAGATAATTCTCAGCGAGGAGGCGTACGGCCTGCACAGCTACGTTACGGTTCAGCGTGATGAGGCAGACGCTCAGGAGGTGATGAATCCAGGGTATCATTAGCAGCCACATGCGGCTTTTAGAAAGTCACGGGGCTCATTAGCACGCGTCAGAGAAGCACTAGCATTAGCGCCTTTTTTCTGTGCATCTCCTTGACGAGAATGATTGATGAATGAATGAATAAAAATGAAAGTGCACATCATGCATGAGACTCTTTCAGCCATTCTGAGCTAATTGAAAGGGCAAACAGGACGTTCACCGGTCAGTGACGCTTCCCATCATGGCACTACCAAGCGTCAGAAAATCAAAACATTTTGATGTGAACAACATTTTAACTAGCGGTCTGTCAGTGAGAGGTGTGACATCATCTCATCTTCTGCACAATAGCACAGTATTGAGCTCTGAAAGGTTTTCCAATTATTTCTGTGCTGGAACAAGGAGACCCCACTCCCAGCCCCCTGTTCGATCCTTCATGTTAGTGTGATCTGCTAATTAACCAATGACCTCGTGAACAATTTCGCTTTCAAAGCTCTTCCAACAAGTGTCTGATGGAGGTGAAGATCTACAGGGCACATTTTAGACACCTGATTAAGGACGTCTCCAGCTGGCAGACAGGGCTATCACTGTGACCTTTAGGTGCTAATTGAGGCGACGTGATGCACTTGGGAACTATAAAGCCCAATTAGTGCTTAACTGACAGCACAACATGAACAAAACTGAACAAAACATGCAGATTGTTTTAGTGACTGTGGTGTGTGTAGTGATACCCTGTAAAAAATAGACCATACATACGGTAGCAACGTTATTGGTTGTACGGGATTGCACTCATTATACTTTATATTTTACAGATTTTAATTTTATTGTTATTTTTTTTTTTTACGGATTATAACTCTCTAATTAACATGTTCATGCTATTAAAACAGTTTATACCCAATAATTTCCAGGGTTTACATTGTAACAATTATGGTTCATAACCATGTTTTTTTTTTTTTTTTTTGCCTGAACTGTTCAATTTAAGGTTTATGTTGTAAATAATTAAACCCAATTATTTCACAAAACAGAAAAACAAGAAAAACATGAAACTATTTAAACTAAGGAAAAATGTAATAAAATATACCTAAATATGTAAATGCTGCCGGATTTTACTTCATAAATAACCATGCAAATTAATTCCAATTTTGAAAGCCTCATTTTATCACACACTACAGTAGAAGCTAAGTATACACGCATAGTAGAAGAGAGTAAGTATTCTGATATATATATATATATATATATATATATATATATATATATATATATATATATATATATATATATATATATGTATGTATATATATATATATATATATATATATATGTCAGAATGGATATTTTTAAGCGTTTTAGGCAGACAATTTAAGCATACAATATTATAGAAGGGCTTTTATTACAACAGTACACAGAAAAATATGTACGCATTGGGGTTTTTAAGTGAATGCTGTCAAATATGTTCATGTATTTTGTATCGGATTTGGCACACAGGCGGCAAAAACATAGGCCCGTTTTCCTCCTTCTTTTCTATTACACAAGTTAGGACAAGAATAAGACACTCTGCATCATGCTGTTGTAGGGAAACAGTGGTGTGATAAAGCTGAGACACTGTTACTACCTTAAAGGTATTTCCCTGTAAATTGACATAGAATATGTTTAAAATTTGATTTCTTTTTTTTTTTTTGTTTTTTTTTTGATGCCGTGTTTGATGCACAGGTGGCAACACAGACTCAAATTTAAAATTTTTATTTAGTATAATGGGAAGAGAAAAGGGTTTATGGAGGGAGGCTGAAAAAAGAAATGATGAAGGTGCGCATGTGCGGGTCGGTCTAGAGGCAGTGGCCAGCTGGCATGCTGGCACGAGGCTGGCAAGCGATTGTGGCAGGCAGATTGGCAGAGTGGGCTGTCTGGGCAGTGACTCCTGTACACTCTCTTAAATGGCTTCTTTTTGCTAACTGGCCAGTCGGCCCCTCCCAGCTCTTCCTGGGCACAGTTAGGACAAAAGTCCCTTTGTGTTTTTTTTTTTTTTTTGTATGGTTTGTATACTGAGAAGCTATCCTGGCTGGGAATGGAGGCTTTAATGTGAAAACACAGCTGCCTTTTGTTCTTCAGCAGCAGGATCGCAAATAAATAAAGCAGCAACCTTGGAAAGATAATTAGTAGCCAGCTGTGCCCATTTCCTGAGGCTCCGCCCCTTCGCACACATCAGGCGGCCTACTAAGTCAGCCTACGGAGTGAGCAAGGAGCAACAAAAGATTTAGACATGACTTCATTCTCAGAGATGCGTTTTCTGTGTCCATTGTGATTGGTGCAAAAGAAAGTGTTTACTGCAGAGATGAGTTTTGCTCACAGGCTCAACACACTGGCGCAACACCGACTCTCAGACTAGCAGTCCTGGGATTAACAGTAAGCACGACCTTCCAGAGTAATAAAATATATACGGGGTTGTAGATGACGTCTCAGAGAAGTGATCCTTTACAATGGTCTAATGTTCGACTGAGTTCTGTACAACCTGTAAACTGGGTGCGGTTATGGTTTCGGGGGGAAATAAGTTTGAATTAAGAGGATTGTAAGTGTGTGATTTAGTGGGAGATCCTCAACCTGCAAACTTCCAAAGCCTCGTTAGAAGATGTAATTTTTTTGATCAATTTGAGAAATTCTGAAAAAAAAAAATCCATGACATTATTACAATCAGAGTTATTAGTATTCTTGTAAACAAGGTGTGATTTAACAAGTCTAGACAAAATTGCTGATTTAAATGGTCATGTTTTATTTGTAGAATTTTGTTATTGAAATAATGTTTATTAAACATGAGGCTACATGTTTTTTGTTTTGTTTTTTACTAATAAATCAATTATTTGTACAATTGCAAAATGAAATATTTGTAGGATTAATAAAAACTGGGATGATGCTGCTATCACAAAGCACTCAAGTCCTTGTCCCTTGAGACAGTAAAGACAATAAAAAAAAAACATTTAGTTCTAAACTTTATAATGGTTTATGGAAATTTAAGTCTAATTATTCATTCAAAATGATACAGCACCTGAAGCAACACAAGCAATATTTGCATTAAAAAAAAACTACTTTCAAGAAATACATATAAATAAAAGGTTGTGCTTTTGAGACAAAATTTTTCTATTGTTAAACAATACTGCCCCTCGCTCTGGTTTACGTATGATTAGCATGCAAGATCAAATTACTGTAGTCATATATGAACTGTTTAATTCGTCTGCTTACCTCTGAGGTTCAGGGTTAATTGTCTGTCTGGAGTAGCAGGTATGCCCCGTCTCGCTGGGTTGTGTCATCTACATGAACTGTAACAGAGGAAAGTACGATGTTAATAAGCCAAAGAAGGGAAATGGAAGACTCTTATTATTATATCAATAATAATATCAATAATAATAATAATAATAATAATCATCATCATCATCATCATGCTGCGTTCCCCTCAGAGTAAAACGTGTCCTATTGGTCCAGACTGTCTCTTATGATCTCGCAGTGATCTGGTGTCTGATTTACAAGTTATATTTCCTTCATCTTGGTTATTGTTTATGGAAATAGAATATTAAAAACCGTTCCTGTGTTTCAAGGCGAATGTATCTGTGAGTGAAACACATTAGTGATTGAACAGCAACACCGCGTATATAAATGTAACAATCTGTATATTGTTTCGTAGGACTTGTTTCACTGATGTTCCACAACATTAAATGAGCAATACATTAATGGAATGGATGATACCTCAGGCATCAGTTAATCAAAGAAAAGCACGAATTCATCTGCAAATCAAATCGCTGCGATGTGCAAAGAATGAAACCCTTTTTTTTCACATGATGCTCTGTTACAGGAAAAATGTACAATTTCAAACAGATTTTCTTACTGTACAATAAAAATCATGTATAGTTAAATGCATCGTTAGAACATAAATCTAAGTACTGTAAAAAAAAAAAAAAAAAAAAAAAATCAGATGTGTAAACGAATGAACAAATCTACAGTGTGATTTAAACTAATATGTGAACAGGCAAACATGTACCAAAGTGGATATAAATAAAACGAGCTGGTAGAGGAGAAGCTACGAGCATTATGTACTATTATCTGAAAAGAGAAAAAAACGAAAATTTTGCTCATGACAGGAGTATGAAAGTGAGAGAGAGAGAGAGAGAGAGAGAGAGAGACTAACCCTAACCCTAACTGCATAAACAATTCTTGATTATATGTCACAAATACATTAAAGGGCAGTTGTATAGAATAAAATCACCGTAAAAGATTATCGTGCGTAATAAAAGGATTTGTTTGTAATTCTGCGTTGGATTCCAAAATCTACGGCCACGACAGCTTACAGATACGATATTTTGTGTGTTTGTTGCGGTACAACTCTGACCGTTTACAGACACAAAACCCGTTCTTTAACAACTCCTCTGTTACACGGAAATCACGCCCGTGACTGTAGCGTGTTACGCCGCTGTCAAAAATACGTCATCAAGGCCACATGCACAGGCGTTACCATCCGAGAGAAGAGGAATCCAGTGTTTTTTATTCCATAAGTTATAGATTAATGTGTGTGTGAGTAGGTGGTGCCATGGTGTAATAGATGTAGTTCTAGTCAAGTGCCAGTGCTGACGTACGGCTTCCTGTGATTAGCATTACCTTCCTGCTATTATCACACATTTCTCCCCTAGGTCCTGTTCTTCCTGATTTTATAACATGTCTAAACACTCGTTCCCTCACCAGCCTCGCGTTCCTTTCCTTGAAATGAATAAAAACACAGCATGAAGAGACAGCAGTTCCGGTATTTTCTTTGTTATATTCTGCATCCTGACCCATGCTGATTACTCTTGGCTGGTCTCGTGACAAACACTCCATGATAAAGATTCTTACACCACCATGAACACCAGCTGTTTCTCACTTTACACTGCTTTGCACTCACCTACACCACCACCGTTCCATTAATGTGTCGGATCGGCATGGAATTAACGCCTTCTGCCCTGAGATTTCTGACGAAATGCAAAAGCTGCTTTCCACCCTGAGAATCATGCAGAGACCTTCTCACTGGTCTACATGAAAGCCAAGGGTCTGGGTCTCACTTTTCAGAAGAAACCGTATCCGAGGGTCATGCTCAGAAGAACGTGGAGAAGCGCTCAGAAGGATGCTATATCTCCATGCGTGGTGAATTCGTCGACGCCTGATACCGCGTGATGACGTGCTCATCATCAGTGGGCTGTGAGATGTAAGTCTCATCCATTTTAGTCAGGACTGAGGAGGTAGCAGCAATTCGAGAAAAGTTATGCTTAATAAATCAAACCTGGCACGAAGTTCTCCTGCACACACACACACACACACACTTTTACTCACTCTGCTCTTTTATCTTCTCACTGGTTTGGAATTACACACCTGAATGATGTATGAAAGTCCCAGGAACACTGCAGGAGAGAGAAATAAACTGATTCCTACTTTCACATCGCCTGCAGACGAGGAATCGGCTTTTTCTAGGGACTACCCTGGATTTGTCCACTACAGCAGTCTTTGAGATGTATTTGCACTGGGAAAAAATATATATAATTTACTTATGTATTAATGAATCATGAATGAAAGTCAATTGAGTGATCGTAATGCCTTCAGACTGAACCCGGAATCCAATGAGCATTTATAACACTGTTATGATGCACCTTATAAACATAATTACAATACAAATCTGACTCAGAATTTCAGGATTTAAATTGGAGCAAAATAATTAACATATTTAATTAACATGGTCTTCTGGAAAAAAAAATATATATATATATATTAAAGCCAAATATTGAGAGTTGGGATAGATGGGGATTGTTTGATCTTCAGAGACGGGTCCTTATTTATATCGGCTGTCAAGAGATAATGAAGCTCCTGTTATTATCACGACAAATTGTACTATATTGTTATTATTACTTCATTTCCACATTTTCCTCCATAGTTGCTTGTTAAAGATGTTTCTGATCCTACAGGTGAGCTTTTATTCACACACTCTGCTTCAGCTTGACAGCCTACTGAGACTGAGCAGCTAAAGTTTTTTTTTTTTTTTTTCAGGGACCGATTTGTGCACATTCTGGCGTAAAGTTCAGAGTGTCCCCTCATTGATCTCATGCAATGTTTCAACTGATAACGGACACACGCCAAGCTTCATGGTGCAGATGGAAAATTAACAGGAACACTACTGGACTGAGAACGAGTATGATACCAATTACAAGAAAAAAAAAACAAAAACAAAAACAGCTGAACATTACTGCAGTCACGCCACAACACTACTGTAAAGCATTTATTTACAATAATCATACAAATGAAAAATTCTACACTGCAGTTAAATTAATACGTTTTCAAAGCTTCTGATCAGGATAATTGATCACAGCGGTGGGAGGAGAGACGGCTCACCGTTGTACTGGCTTTTAACATCGCAGACTTCTTTAAAAGTGGAAAATAAATCTTGCAGGGAAAAGATAAATTATAAATGCACAGAAACTCTATAGGACTCTGACTCCGAGCGGTTAAAGCGCTCGCCCTATCATCCGGAGATCGCTAGTTCGAATCCCGGGTGGAATCCAATGTAACCTCTCGCAGCCGGAGGTCTAGAGAGAGCTGATTGGCCGAGCTCTCTCAGAGGGGAGGGATGAGTACATAGTACATAGATGGTACATAGTGCTCCGACATTAATCACGGCTCTACAGCCAGTCAGAGGAGCAGCGGAGGGAGCGGATAGCGCCGTCCTCCGAGTGTGTGACTCCGCCCCCAACGGTGCGCGAGCGAGCAGTTCGAAAAGATGCGGTCGGCTGGCGTCACGTGGTCCGGAGGAAACACGTGATAGTCTTCGGCCCTCCCGGCTGAGTGGTAGTAGTAGCCTTAATGTGGGAGCGCCCCCTAGTGACGGGGAGGAATTGGGCACGACTAAACTAGGGAGAAAATCGGGGAAAAATCCAAAAAAAAAAAAAAAAAAATGAACCTTTTCGTATCAACAATAAAAACTAGGTTTGTGTAAGTTGTTATTATAGAAACAATAAACACAGGAGCAAATATTATTATTAGAATACAATAATAAACAGTTAACTTATAAATAAATAATTAATTACTGAACCTTCTATTGGTATGTATTGATTAATGTAACTCCAATTACATCATACAGTGTTGCCTTTATTATTTTTATTGTAGTTGATGCATCTAATATTTACACACACACACACATATATATATATATATATATATATATATATATATATATATATATATTAGATCTAATGATATATTATATATCAGCACCAGTACTTACTTGCTCTTCACACCCAATTCTTCACACCTCCTGTCATTAACTGTGTACTATACAGACATCAGCTTCCGGCTCGCACTGAGCCATGAATAAAAACGCTCTCCTGACTAACATAAATATTCTTATGTTTTAAAAGCAAAGCATCTTAAATGCTGGTCTTATTAAAAACATGACATGGCTACAGAATAAGTCGCTGCGATCGGCCCGATTTCGGTGCTTCTGTCTATTGAAGCTCTTTTCATTTGTGCTTTCAGTAACACTGTAGGACGACGCCTCATCTAGAAAGAAATGAAACAGCCTTCTCATTAAAGTGGGTTGAAACATCATTGGCTAAAAGAAGACATTGGACTGGGTTTGAAGTGGCGCTCGTGACACTACATAGATGTG
>QNUK01000091.1:0-137500 GCA_013621035.1 Clarias magur | reverse complement strand
CAGAGTGATTAAAAGGCGAATCTGACATACCAGTCATGCGTGTTAACTCTGATGTGCGCGATCTGTCATATAAAACACAAAAGATGTGTTAGACACAATAACGGCCTATTGTTACAGCTTATTTGAAATGACAAAAGAGCACAAGAAAGTTAATTATATTATCATTACAAGCAGCCAAGTGGAATGGGATAAAAAAATGTTTTTTTTTTTTAAAATGACGCAGCAGGAAAGCACTATTCTTATTCCTGAGAAGTTTAAATCCTGGGAGTCCGAGAGAGCAAAATCGGCTGTGCTTCCTGGGTGGGAGGGGCGTGCTCCCGTGTCAATCACAGCGACTCTAGCCAATCACGGGCATCTTTTTTTTTTTTTTGGATTTTTCCCCGATTTTCTCCCTAATTTAGTCGTGTCCAATTCCTCCCCGTCACTAGGGGGCGCTCCCACATTAAGGCTACTACTACCACTCAGCCAGGAGGGCCGAAGACTATCACGTGTTTCCTCCGAACCACGTGACGCCAACCGACCGCATCTTTTCGCACTGCTCGCTCGCGCACCGTTGGGGACGGCGTAACACACTCGGAGGACAGCGCTATCCGCTCCCTCCGCTGCGCGAGCTCACAGACGCCCCTGAATGGCTGTAGAGCCGCGATTAATGTCGGAGCACTAAGTACCTCTCATCCCTCCCCTCTGAGAGAGCTCGGCCAATCAGCTCTCTCTAGACCTCCGGCTGCGAGAGGTTACAGCACCACCCGGGATTCGAACTCGCGATCTCCGGATGATAGGGCGAGCGCAGAAGGACGTCTTTAATAATGTTCTTGTAGAAAGTGGCATAAAACTCGCTCTCAGAAGGAACCCAACCATGCCTGTTGAATTCAGGGAGGTTCGCCAAGGTCAGATTCGAGCAAAACAGCAGGATTCTGAGGCTTTGTTCTCTGAGACCCTTCTCTACTGAACAAGAGAGAAACTTATTTTGCTGACACAAATTCTGTGAGGGATTATAGACGTAAACAAGCCAGAAGAACGGCTTGAAGCAGCGACGGATTTGTCAGAAGAAGTTGAAAAAAATGAAGTAAAAATGACAAAATTACTGACTGCAATGCAAAAGGATAAGCCAATGAAGATTTGTTAGAAATTCAACATTTACTCACGCAACATCATTTAAAGCACCTTATAAATTATTGCTAACTTCAAACCTATCGCTGCATCTGCCTTGCTTTGTTTTGCTTTATTATTAATTTTGGTAATTTAGTTTTTCTCTCTTTTTGCCTGAGGCAGTTTAAGCCTTGAGAGTCAGAAGTAACAAAATGATCCTTTTTTTTTTTTTTTTTTAGGTCTGCTTATACCACAGAACCTGTACATTTGGTAACAGTCAGTGGGGTTTTCTCAGGATTTTGATCTGACTAAATGGTACTCAGCAGGATTGATGGTTTTACCGCTGCATCTCACGGCGACAGCATATTGGCTTTTACCGCTAAGTGGCGCTATACAACTATAAACTGACGCCTCGGGCCTTAGCTCACGCTCGCAAGGATTAGTGAGCCGCAGCTCCTTTAGAGCTGCACGTAGTAGAGGATCAAATCAAGTGAAATACTGTAAATGAACGGATTCCTAATCACAGGACTAAAATTACAGTACAAATTTAGAATAAAAATTCAATTAAAACTTATTAAAATCAAATTTAAGCAAAGTAAACATTAACACAGTGAGCCTTAGATTTTATCATGTGTAATTAGAAAAGCTACGCGTGTTCCCTGATTCGTGTAGGTGTTTGTGTAATTTCATATTTTGTGTTCTTTAATATTTGTAGCAGATTTATTAACTGAAATAAATGAAACTAAATGACAAAACTAACAAACATTGTCAGGACGTTCTACTGCGTCAGCAGATGTCTGTGTTTTTGCATTATGATAGGAATGACATACGGTAGGCTGTCATGATCATCATCATTTTCTTTAATAAAGAATGAAAACATTTTTACATCCCAGCAGCACCCCCATTGCTCTGTACCAGCACTGGCGAATACCAATGAAACATTAAATGAAATTAAAATCAAAGTACTAAAATTACAGTACAAATTTAGAATTTAAATGAAATATAGGCATTTCCTATTTGCATGGAATTTAAGCAAAGTAAATGTTAACACAGCGAGCCTTTAGATTTTATCATGTGTAACACTAGCGGAGCCAGAAAACAGACTCTGGTTGTGCATCAGAAAAAGTTAGTGTGCCATTACTGTCAGATTCATGACAATAAACTATAATTCATTTATTTATTTATTATAATTATTCATTCATTATAATTAATGACAAGAAACTATATAATAAATCTATGTAAGCTACATAGCCTTCATAAGACTCTGCTTTCATTTAAGTGCACTCACAATGACAACAAAATTAAGTTATTTTGTAAAATAATGAATGTAGGGTGTGCTATTCTGTATTGGTTTCGGTGAACTTGAGCACATCGGAAAATAAACCAAATCTCTGTGTATACTTGCCTCACAAACGTGAAAAATAGATACTTATAGAAAGCGAAATATGCCTTTTACATAAACTAATGAAAGAAATTATTTCAGGTAATGCAATTTGTATGAAACTTGAATCATAGGCACATCCACTGCTGCGGAGATGACGAGATGACATGATTACCTTCATCACTACAGCTAAAAATAAATAAATTTATCAAGGTATTTATCAATGTATGCATCAGTTTCCTAGCAGCACATGGAGAGAGAGTGACAGCATGGGGAAACGGGGCTGACAAGGCATAAATCATGACAGCCCCCCCCCAAACGAACAACTTTGAGCATTAGAGTGGGGAGCCTCTGGGAAGAGTTTATGAAAATCAGATATTAACGTGGGGTCTAACAGCGCAGGGATGACTGACAATCTTGGTTATGGTAAAGGGGCCAACGTAATGAGGGGAAAGCTTGCAAGAGGAGGTCTTTAGAGGAAGGTCTCTGGTGGAGAGCATGACTCTCTGCCTTATCCTTTATCTGAAGGCCTGAGAGCGCCGGTGGTCGGCTTGCTTCTGGTAGGCTCTGTTTAGTCGTAGTAGCATTTTCCAATTTCCTCACTTGAGACCAGGACTTCCTGCAAAGGGGTATGAACGCTTTGGCAGAAGGAACACTGATCTCCTCGTCCTGAGATGGGAACAAGGGTGGTTGATAACCTAGGTGTCACTGAAAGGGAGACAACCCGGTAGAATACGAGACTAGGGAGTTGTGTGCATATTCAACCCAGGGCAGGAATATGCTCCGCAAGGTGACATCCCGTTAGGTCATGCACCTCAGGTGACCTCGAGGATCTGGTTCTTCTGCTCTGTCTGCCCATTGGATTGTGCGTGAAATCCTGATGACAGTCTAAGACTCGCTCCGATGAGCTTACAGAATGGTTTCCAGAACTGAGAGGTGAACTGTGGGCCATGCTCAGACAATGTTCTTGGGGAGGCCATGGAACTTGAAAACATGGAAAATTAGGAGTTCCGCTGTGTCCTTTGTGGACAGAAGTTGGAGAAAGGCTGCCTTGGAGAACTGGTCAACTACAGTCATGATACAGGTGTGGCCCTCGGAGGTGAGTAATCCTGTAACAAAATTCAGTGAAATGTCGAACCATTTGCATCTGTGCTGTAGCCTCAGAGGAAGTGGGGGTAAAAGTTCGCAAATCCCAGGAACCTCTGAAGTTCTTGCCGTGAGATGGGCGTGGTCCAGTCTGTAACTGCCTGGAGTTTAGCGAGCTCCATCTGGATGCCTGAAGAGCCTATGATGAACCCGAGAAACGTGGTTGATGTAGTGTGGAACTCGCATTTCTCAGCTTTGATGAACAAGTTGTTCTCCAAGAGTCTTTGCAGCACCTGACGCACGTGATATTGATGTTCTTCCAGATCCCGGAGAAATATCAAGATATCATCCAGATAGATGAACACAGACGAGTTAAGAAAATCCCTGAGGACATCGTTGATTACGGCCTGGAAGACTGCACAGCGCGTGCTTAAATTCTGGCGTAATCAGTGGCGGATGCGAGACAGGTGTGTCGACAGTGCAGAAATGGGGGCATGGGAAAGGACTCGGACAGGCTAGGGAAAACATGAGCACATGGAGAGAGAGTGACAGTGTGGGAAAATGGGGCAGACAGAGTATAAATCATGACACTCTGAGCATAGGGCAGACTTGTTAACTCTGTGCTGTCAGTGGAGCCACTCTTTGTTTAACCTTCCTGCTTATTTAGAGATTCTCATCCATGTGAAGACATCTGGTCCGAGAGCACATCTTTATCTTTGAATGACAGCGAAGATGTGCTAAGATGCTACGGACCTCATGATAGAGCTGTAACGCATCTTCTTTTCAGAGGAATTCCTCATTGGCTAATGTTATGGGCGTCAACTGCATAATTGTAGGATGCGTACGCTTTGTAATTGGATAAAATAAGTGTTTCAGAATGAGCTGAGATTATATACTGTACTTATATACACTGCAAGGGGTGTAAATGTGTTAGTTGGTCATATTTCTTTACAGTATTTAGTAAAATAAAAACACAAGTTAGCAAATACACTAATGACGGACTGATAAATGTGGATAAACTCAGACTATTTCTCGAAGCTAATTGTAAAGTAATGCCAGCTCTGTAAACACTAAATACAAAAAAGCATTATGATCTTAAAGCACAGTGCTGGAGAATGTTTCATACTGTAGCATAAATCAGTAAATATTTACCCCGAACCCAGTCTCTGGAGGCAGACAACAACCAGGTCTAATTACTGCGTTTATAGGTCTAAACCATCTAGGCGAAGGCATAATTTGTCATACAAAACATGAAAAATACATTGTTGCATCAAGTCTCATGCGCGTAAGTGTTAAATAATTACACAGTAGTGCCTCAGGTTGTGTTAAGCACAGAGCTTTAATGCACCCAGCTCCTGTTTTAACAGTGAGAAATTTTTCGCTGGCTATTTTCTCGCCTTGATGTGCCATTATTTTTTTTTTTTTTTTTTGCTGTCACCTGATATAAAGGGTACTTTATGAATCTTCTATCACTGTTGCTCTTCATGACATTTTCCGAGCTTCTCGGTCCCAACACTTCCACTGAGGTCTGCAGTGTGTTTTTTGACAAATGGCCCTGAATAAATTATGCATTTGCAGCAATAAATATGCCAAGCGATTAGGTATGTAATGATAACCCATACAGTATGTACACCATGTTTTAGGATGGGGTGGAGAGTAGCAGAGGCTGATCATCAGTATAGAGTTTGTTTTATAGCCCGACAAAAAGCAAAGCTGGAGATCTATGACCTCAGCAATCTGGTCTTCACTAAATCCAGTTTTGATTTTATTTCCCCGAAGTCTAAACTTGCATCGTGGGAAAGGCAAAACCTCTCAAAGATTAGATCTGAGTGATCTAATGCCGTACTGGTCATTTTAGCATCTCTATTTTCCAGTGATTAACTGGATTCCTCTCCATGCAGTGTTCAGTGTAGTTCAGTTCTTTTTAAAGTCTCCCACATGATGATCTGTAGCTCAAGCTCTTTTAACATGCCACTTGATTATAATGACCTGCTCACGGATATCCTCATTGAGCCCTCACACCTCCGCTACTGTTAAACTGAGTGCTAATGGCGAATAAATACAACAACTATATAAAGTATAAAGATTAGCGTGTATTATACTGGTTACAGCACTGTTATGATTTGATCATGTGGTGATGGACTGGATGCTGTTGAAGGAAAATAATCAACAAAAGAACAGTGTGATGACGTGGAGTTACTGATGCTACACTCACCCTGAAAGCACATTCAGGAGTGATATACTGTATACAGCCATTTACCGAATCTATTTCTATGATTAAAGAATGACATCATATGTTTTTGTTAATTAAAGTAATAGTTACATTTGCAGTGCAAAAACGTTGATGAACACGTCGGTTCCTGTTATGAAGACGTCACCTGTACTCATTTCCTTGGTTTTTATTCATGATAAAGATGTCAAACATCTCATTAGCTGTGCTTCTATTCACTTTATTCTCTTTAAAACTAAGCCTGCCTGTTGAGCTGGAGATGTCTAGTTCCTTTGTTGCACCTTTCGCTGTCCTTGGTGCTGCTTTTACGTCTGTCTAGCCAGCATTCATTCCAATAAATATCCGAGCTGCTAGGCTGTTCAGTGTAATACGCAGCCTCATGTTCTCAGTTACTCATTGATTTTGTTAGATAGCTAACTTCCTTTCTTAATTCATCTATAAAGTATACAGTAATATAAGTATAAAAGTAGTGCCAAGTCTCTTTAAGCAATTCCCCGCAGAACTGGTAGCTTACTAAGCTTGTAGTAAAATTGACATAAAAATATTAATACGTCATTTTTATAAGCAAATGTATCTTTACCGGTCACAGTGGAGATGGAGACATGCACAGCTAAGTAATGTGTAGCGTCCTGTAGCTAATCTATCATGTTTTAGGAGGTAGGAGAGAACATGGAGAAGTTTCATATAAATTAATAAATAATTGTCTAGTATTAATGAAATGCTCAAACGACATGGATCGCAGTCTTTATTTCGAAACTTCATTGTTCTAGTTATATTCTCAACTTACTACTTACTGTAGCATCAAACACCTTCTGATTATCCAGGACTAATGAAAACTGGTGCATGTAAATTTTAGTTAAAATTATTGTCATGTTTCTGGGTGCGAGGCATAAATGCAGAGAATCCAGGTGTTAAAAGGAAACAAAAATTTATTTATTTTAACAGGAACCAGGGAAATTAAACAAACAAATAGACTTTATGATAAAACAAACCAAAACATGAATAAAGACAAGAACTACACATACTAAACAAGAACGGCATTTACTAGGTGAAAATCAACAGATGCAAGACGCCAAACCGAACTGAAACAAGCTATTTATAAAGAAAGTAATGATCGACTCGGTTCAGGTGAGTGCCCACGTCACCTGACCGAGATGTATAACGGGAAATGAAGTAACACAAACCAAACTACAACACAAAAGACTCAGGGCGCTTTGGCGCCCTCTAGGGGTTATCTCTGACAATTATGTCAATCCCACTTTAACGGGTATGAGGTTTAAACATTTAAATGTGGAGAAATGTATTCCTTTTCTTAATGGGAGGAGTCTCCAGTGTCATCTCCTTGTAACTCTCTCTACACAGTAAGGTCTCTTGTATGGGAACGTCTTCAGGATAGAGGAGTTTATGCTTTAAGATGGAAACTGCAATTGTGATAAATTTCAAATAGACCCTGCTTAGGCTAAAACCATTTATTCTTTAGCTTCTATAACGATGCTATATTCAAATGTATAGAATGTTGTCCTTTACTAAATAAAAGAGTGTTATTATTGGCAATTTGATACTTTACTGCTTTACTACACCTTGTCATCATCATCATCATCATCATCATTCATTCATTATTTTCCTACAACAGCATGTCATGAAGTGTTACTACAGCAGCATGCCTCATTTATCTCTTCCCTTCTATCACGCCTGACTCAGCAGGTGAAGCTTGAGGAGCCCTGCGCACCACTGTACCCTTAGGCACTGGTTGATTTTCGCTCTTGAGCTCCTGTACGATTACCTCTGTCATCATTCATCACACAACCTTGAAAGAACAAAAAGGCAAACCTGACCTATTTTAGGTCCTTAATCTCACTGGGTGTTTCATAAACACCAGCCAAAGTAAAGTGTGTTAAATAAAGCTCATGTTTAGGATATTCTTTAACAAATACTTTTTTTTTTTTCTTTCAAACTAGAAAATAAGCGCAGAGACAATAGATTAGTCCCAATGATTAGATTCTTTCAATACAGATGTAAAATCTGTTGACTTTATTTGAGGAGACAGTGTTAGTGTTACCGATTGTATTTAAAGAAAAAAGTGAAACATGTTTGATATAAATATTACTGCATTTTCTACTTCAGAAAAGAATCTGTTCGCTAAACCTGTATGCACTCCATGATCGTGTCTAGCTGCCGGGTGGAGCAATCTGGCTTCCATCATCATTTGGAGATTTGGCTCTATGGGACCTGATCTCCATCAAGACAATAATTGTATTTAATTCTAATTTAATTTCATATAATTTAATTCTCTTTTTAAACGGTTTAAAAAGTTTGCTCAATTGTTATCTAAAGCTGAAGAGATAGATCCTTCCTGAATGGGAGGATCCTCATTCATCCTCATTCCGTGTCCAATATTTGTTCTTTGGTGTCCTTTAAATCTTCCTGTTTTAGAATCTACACACCAAACATTCAATCAAATATTCAGTCTTGTTTACTGGACATGCTTCTCTCCAAACAAGCCGGTGTCTGTAACAGACTGAGAGCCCATGAACACCGCATCCTAGCATTCTGCCCGCCAATGTCCAGTCGCTGGAAAACAAGCTTGATGACCTCAGCGCCAGGGTAAAGTTCCAGGGGAACATTCGGGACTGCAATCTTCTCTGCTTCATTGAGACATGCCTGAACAAAGCAGTGCCGGACCAATCCATCGAGCAGGCAAAGTTTAACTCAGTTCACCACATGGGCAGAACACTGGAATCAGGGAAGTCAAGTCGAGTTCATCATTGTTCCTGCCCCGAATAAACCAAGCTGGAGCACCTGGAAGCCCATCTCAGTGTCAGTGGATCTCCAATTTCCTAACTGATAAGCCACAGGCAGTAAGGGAGGGCAGGGATGTCTCAGTCTCCCTCACTCTCAGCACCAGGACCAGTGTTCTATGACGGTGTGGCCACTACCAACTTCACCACCATCATTACGTTTGCTGACAACACTGTTGAGGTGGGCCTGATCTCTGACAACCATGAGATGGCCTACCTGGAGGAAATTAGGAATCTGAAGAACTGGTGCCAGAGGAAAAACCTCCTCCTGAACAGTAGAGGGGGACTTCCAGACTCCTGTGATCAACAAGAGCCCAGTGGAGAAAGTGTACAGCTTCAGTGGTGAAAAAGGCCCAGCAGCATGTCTACCACCTCAGATGCTTGAGGGACTTTAGACTGTCCTATACTGTGCACCACAGGGAGCATACTGATGGAAAACATTGCAATCTGATTCGGGAACAGCACCATGCAGGACAGACGAGCTCTTCAGAGGGTGATCACACTCTCCGAGACCTGAACTTAGTTTACAACAAGCGGTGCTGGACCAAGGCTAGGAAAATCGTGAAGGACTATATCCACTCTAACAATGGACTGTTGTTTCTTCTGCAGTCAGCAAAGCGCTTCCGGCCCCTGAATGCCAACACTGAGAGAGACTGAGAAGCAGCTTCTTCCCGCAAGCTATACGGACTCTTAACCAGAACTCCACATAGGAGTCAACTTATTGTTGAATAATAAAAACCAAAACACACCAAAACCAACCGCACAGAACATTTGCACATTGCACACGACTGAGGAACACAAGACATACAGTACATGTTGCACATTTCTGGTTATGTTTACATGCAAAAGAGGACTACGTTTGCACTACTGCACTTTAAAGATGGACAATATCGCTGCCACTCATCATTTGATTTCACACTCCATGACCACCTTGTACTGCTGCTGTCTGTATAATTAAACTGTATTACTTTTTTTTTTTTTAATTTAAATTCTTACATTTCAATATACTTTACACGTTTCTACTGTCTATTTTATTTTATTATAACACAATTGTAGATGTTATATTTTATTCTTTCCTATTAGCATTTTGCCTTTTTTTATGGTCATAAACAGTCATGTAAGCATTTCACTGCATATGTGTACGTGACAAATAACATTTTTTATTTGAACTTGGTGCCATGATCCAGTTTATTGCAAATACCATGTAAGTATATTTTAACCTGTGTTTGTATACAGGATAATTAGCAACAGTTAATAGTCTGCTATCTTAGCTCTTTTAGTAAGCAATTGCACAAACGGAAAAAAAAAAATGATACACTTATACCGGAAAAAGCACACATTTTCAAGGGAAAAAAAAAAAACACCCTTATTAGGGAAATAAACATACACATGATCTGTAGACATGGGACCTCAAATGTGCTTTTTGCAGCCACATTCACTTCACTCTGACTTTAGAATTTCTGTTCATTTCTCTCTAGAGGTGTTTTTATAATTTTACTGATCTACTCCTCTATACTATCCTCTACAAAACTACAGTTTTGTGTCTATCTGGTGCTTTCATACTCGAGCTCAGCAAATGACCAGATTTTCTCCAATTCAATAAAAAAAAAAAAAAAAAACATTGTCATAAAGAACGAGACATTTCTGTCTATGGAGATAATTGATGTTTAATGTATATTTATAGTGCCACGCCCTGCATGTGTGATTTTGCTCACTGCTCATCGATCTGGCAGGAGTGATACTCCAGTCTTGGACAGTAATGTGTGTGTTTTTTGCCTTGTCGACTGCACAATAAAGCCAAAGACATTCACAGTCATAAATATTGACTTGCATGTTCCTCACGCCTCTGCCATGAGACACAGAGCTCGAGGCTTGAATGTAAAAAAAAAAAGACTTCAGTTTAAACAAAAGTGGGTAGAAAAACCATATAGCAAACTAATATACTTCTCTAAAGAGATTCTGGACAGTCCCATGAGGACTTAACGCCCCGACCTTTAACTGTACTTGCTTCAGTTGAGCCAACATTTCCTTCCTGGATGTTGCTGTGGAAATGCTCTCCCTCCTGTTCTGAATTTCAATTTGGATTTGGTTCTAAAGTTGAATCTGGTGTGAGGTTCTCGTCTCGAGAACCGGATATAAACTTATACAAAGTGTTATGGTCAGAGTGTTTAAGTCTGATATCTTCTAAAAGATCTGAGAGGTTGATAGAGTAAAGTTCTGATAATTCAATTCAATTCAATTTGTATAAGGCTTTTAACAATTGTCATTGTCGCAAAGCAGCTTTACACAATCAAAAGAATTATTTAAGTTTGAATGAGATGTGTAGAGTTCAGTATAATAGTTAAAATTGAGTCCAGTTAGTTGTTGGAGGCTCAGGTAGACTGTAGGAAACTCCAGTCCTGAACTATCGAGTCCTCAGAGGACAGCTGTCTCCATCAGCTGAGGACAGGACCGTCTTCGTGGAAAAGTGGAACTGTCCCCAGTCACCACGCGCATCCCAGGCAGATTACACGGGGGCATTCATGCGATGAGATGTCCAACAAGAAGCAGGACACCAGGAGGAGTCGGACAGCTCCAGGGGACCAGACGGGGTCTGGGTCCTAAGAGAGATTAACACATTTTTGGCTTCAATAAACACACAATACCTCAGATTGAAACACGACTGACCCCTACAGGCAACGTACGTCGTGGTACTTGTGCGCTGCGGCGGCAGCTCGCGAAATCCCTTTTCTCCAAGCATTAATGGCCGGATCTGTACAATGGCTAAGACGTGCAAAACCAAAATAACAAAGTACTAAAAAAAATCAAAAAACATGTTTTTTTTTTAATGTTTTCACTGCAGTAAAGCCATCTCTGCACTTGTTTACTCTGCAGTCATTCGTCTCTGTTCTCAGGGTTTGGCTGTGGCAGATTGACACTAGAATAGTCATCTATAGTCACCAGGAGTTCTGTTCAAAGACCTTTACTTTTTTAGATTCATTAACCTCATGTTCAAACTTCAGATTCCATTTAAATATACGCTGATTCTATAGAGTTTTGAGACTTCCTGAATGTAAATAGACTGCTTATGCTAATGCTTGTTTACTTAATGTTAGTAAACTGTAGTAGAGAAGTAGACGGAGGAAAAAAGCAGTGAAGTTCTGAAATCACCGAATTTAGTATTTAATGATGACAAATTGGACCAAAGTCTGGCCCTTAAAAACCACCAACACGAGAGTAGATCGATATACTATGGGCTATGACCCCGATGAGCTGCTGGATAAAAATAAAACAAAAAACAGGTGACGAAGGTGCTGAACCTCTGTGAAGCAAGAACTGGCTCCTGGTAAGCTCCATCACTAAAAAGGAAAACAAAAAGTAGACCAAGATATGACCCCTGATGAGCTCCAGCACAAATCTAAACCAGAAATTATTTCTGAGGAGCTCCAGTGGATGAATGGACCAATAATTACCTGCACATGTGATCTAATACAAAATAGGAGTAGACCAAGATCTGACCCCTCGAAAAACTGCACACATCTTCACAATAACCCCAGTTGAATTTATCTCTTGAAAATCAATATCTGGAAGTAAACTCAGCAGGAGTGAAAGTAACATGTTTATCCTCATGCCATGTGCAAATGATCTGTTTTTAATTTTTATGACTTGTTTTTATTTGTCTCCAAATGATGCTAAAAATTCAAGCACAAATCCAAACACAGGAAAACCCTCAGTGGTGACACTGTCACTCTGGCAGGTGAAGCTACATAAGCATTAATATAAATCCAGGGCGAGTCGGGATAGACCTGTGCACCCATCCGTCCTTCTCGGCTAATATTTTTAGGACCTCGTTTCTTTTCTCGAGTGCATGGCACATTTCTCCTGTGCCATATGCTGCTGTGCTTATATATGTTGTGGATTTGGACCTGCAAACCTGCGGGCTGGATTTAGATCTGCAGACCTTGTGTTCCAGTGTGTGTGTCTAATGACTCACTTGATTTGTGCCAGATGTGGTCTGAGCCATTTTGCCCCGTTGCACCCTAGACTTTTACTTTACCTGTCGCTCGGCGTCTTAAGGTGTCTGCAGAGGATCTGGGCAAGAAGCAGATACTGAATGCAAAGCCTAAGCAGGTGCGGCTTAACGAAGAACAAAAAACTGACATGTGTTTAGCATTGTTCACTTCACAATAGAGCTGGAGAGAGTAATTCCCTGGGCAGTGCCAGGATTGGAACAGGATTGGAAGGATCAGACTTGGCTATGTCTTCTTTCAGGCATACACACCATGCCCTTCATCACCCTGTAATATCAGCCTGCTCACATAACCCTGCCGTAAATAATTTCCCAGGTCATGTGGTACCGAGATGGGGCAGAGTGCAAGTATGTTGCAGTGTAACGGGCTCTGTGTAATGAGAGAAAGCTGGACCTGACAGGTGAACAAAGCACATATGAAGCTGCCAGCTGCCATGAACCCAGCCGCCAAGCCTCCCGGTGCCGAAGCAGGTAGGAAAGACGGATCGTTATAGGTCCAGAGGCGTTATCCTGGTGTTATCTCATCAACTTGTGAGATCCTCTTGAAAGTAATAGTGGAAGGCTCAAGGGGGCAGTGGAGGTGGGAATGAGCAAGAGTGATCTCAGGCGATTGAGGGTCGATCTTAGTCTAGTGTGAGAGCAGCAGGTGTTGTAATAGAGGAACAGGTGGGAAATTTAATGTTGAGATTACTCTTTGGTGGATAGATCAAATACTAAAAAATAGTTATCAATAGATAGATAAAAAAAAAAAAAGAAAGAAATAGGGTGAAAATACTTTCTCTTGAGTGTACACCTCACGCACATACATTATTAATCAGTCCATGCACTTTATTTACTACGCGTGTCCAGATATCACACATCTCAGAACTCAGTCCAGGAGATGTAACACGCTACCACCATCACTTCGGAGCGGAGACGATCGGCATATAGGACATATTTTGCCCCAAAATAATTACTATGACTTGCAAAAGTATTCACCCCCCCCCCCCTTCGTTTCTTCATAGTCTAAAATTTAAAATCAGCTCAGTTTGGATTTCATGTCATGAATCAATATAAAATAACCTTCATTACGAAAGAAGCTGATAACCTTTCAGAACTTTGTCCTTAACTGGTTTTCATAGATTCTTAGTTTTTGAAGAGGCCACTTATGGACGTGCAACAAACCTTATACGAAACCTATAGGGGTGACTCACAAGGTACTTTATTTGAACAAAGGCAAACTCCATTCAATTAACTACGTGTCTTCTACTGGTAAGGGGTTACACTTGAATTTACAGCGTACATAATGGGTTTGTACAGTACAGTAGATACTTTTGCAAACTGTGTTGATAAAGCACTCTAACCACTGAACCCTGTCCTATTTTAGTATTATGGGATATCTTGTGTAGAGTTCTGACATACAGTATATACCCAAATGTAGTCCACTTTAATTTTGGGTTGTAACACTACAAAATGTGGATAATGTCAAGGTGTTAATACTTACAGTGTGCAAATTACTGTAAAGAGATTTCTTTTTTGCACATGTGTGGGTTGAAAGCTGCAGCGACATGGAACTGAAGGTTTTTTTTATGAACGCATCATTAAACATTCATCTATATTCAAGGTCTGATGAAAGGACATTTGAAAGCAAATTTGAATGCAAATAAGCTTTCCTTTACTAAAATGGTGTGAGTGTCTGTGTGTGTGTGTGTGTGTGTGTGTGTGTGTGTGTGTGTGTGTGTGTGTGTGTGTGTGTGAATAAGTGTGTATTAGGGAGCATTCAGTACAAGTCTTTTCATTGTTTGGTCCCTGATACAGTTCAAAAGATTTTACTTTCAGATGATGAAAGAACAGCTGAAAGCTTTCCTGTCTCTAATTCAGTTCTTAAAGTTGAAGGACACATTGCTGCTAAAAATCCACATTTGGTCATTATGACTTGGTCCTGCTTTGCTTATAAGGATTTTGACCTCGGCGAAAAAGCCAGAAAACCATTCAAAAGCCTAATTACAACCACTGCAGCATTCTCTAAATGAGCAGTACATGTACAGTACAATTAAAGTACTGTATTTACTGAGAGACATTTTGATGTATGTTTGAAGTAATCAGATTGGAAACACACACACACACACACACAACAAATCTAGGAGTACAAGTGGGTACTACGACAAAAATCTAATTTAATATAATAAAATTAGATAGAAGGGAACACTCCTCCTATTATTAAATGAATACATACACTTAATAAAGAGCTTAATAAAAAAGCTACTACATTTAATAAATTACATTTATTTTATTTTATTATTATTATTATTATTATTATTATTATTATTACTACTACATGTCTCTGCTCAGGTATCCAAAACTTTTACTTTTCTCTCAGAGGTCTGGAACTGACATTCTAGAAGAAGACGCATGCCGCACCTTTTAAGTTTGTACAAAATACGTTTTCACTCTTCGGACTGATTTTATATCAGGAGTGCACCAATACAGCCTGAACCTGTGTACTGTACATTAACAGCACTCTAACAGCAGAATCTGTGGCACTTCATGATAATAAAAATGTTCTTAAGTAAGAAATAAAACACTTTGAAGCATGCAATGATGAGAAAATACATTTATCTGTACAGTATAATAAACATCACATGTTGTGGAGTTTCTGTTATCTCTTACATTATGGCACGTATACAGAAATAACTAGCAGCATTGGAAATTATAAGGCACCCGCCGATACGATATTATCACGATACCCAGGTGACGATTTAATTTGCATTGTTATACTATAAGTATCACAAGTTTATAAACATCACTATTGTATATAATCGATTTTATTTATTTATTTATTTATTTATTTATTTATTTATTTATTTTACAGTTCTGAACAGAGGATGCTGTGCTGCCCGCCACTGTGTGAGTTGTGTAGAGGACTTTACCATACAAAAGATACACAAGATGCAACAAAGTCAATTCACGCCATCTCTACTACTGTAAACACACAGTGTTACTATATCACATTAGAAACAATCTAATTAGTCTTATTTTAGTGTTAGGAACAGATTATGAACCTGTGATGCCTAATTTCCATTTCCGGAGACACTTAAGATTAATACTGCAAGTTTTGACCATGTTGATAATATATTCAGTGTTTGAGCTGTAAAAATAAAACATGTGGTTTGTTTCATAACATGACTGTGTTGCTTTTTGTAGCTGCACAAACCCACATGAGTATTGATTCCTCTAGAGTGTTATGGACTGAACACTCCCCCATAAACCACAACGATTGTTTATTTGCCAGCCGCCCACTAACGCGCCTACTCGTCAAATCATAATAATAAAACAAAGCGATAATAATTTTCTGTTTTTTTTTTTTTTTGACTTTTTTTGACTTTTTTTGCATGTACTACAATTACAATGTTGGTGTTAATCATTTAAATAATCTGCTGAAGTTTAATAGCTGCTCATCTTTTTGTTGAGTGACACCGGTGTTCAATTTAAACAGACTAGGTTGGAGAAAAAAAAAAAATATTATTTGATAATTATTTTGTTTATTTGAGTTCTCTTTATTTATGTAAATTTTTTTTTTTTTACATCTCAGGCAATATGTTATTTTCTTATATTTTCTATGTCTAATTAATAATTTGCATTATATCTGTTTAGTGGGTTTCCTTATTGCACAACTCAACTTCCTGGAATAAGACGGGGATTTAATTGCTCCTCTGCTCCCATATCCTTTTACACTTCTGTTAAAAGTCCTTCGAGATCTGCAGAAGTACAGCCGTGGTGTTTATGAAAAAAAAAAAAAAAAAAAAGACTATCAGTTAGGTGTTAAGGTCTGAGGCTGCTTCAATTAGACTTTATTTGCGTTTTATTTTGTAAGTGTTTGTGATAATTGCCTACAGCTTCTCCCGAGAGAAACATCCAGGTCTTCAGCCAAATTCGAAGACGGATGGGAAAAAAATGACAGTGCAGTGTATGCAAATTAATGTTTTGTCTCATTTAATTGTCAATGCATAAGGTTTTCTATTTTCTTCAAAAAACACTTCAGCATAGCAAAGTGTTATATATTTATATAGATCTAAACAATTGTGATGTTAGAGCTTATACTTCGCTCTTGTACTTCCATCTCGTCTCGTCTGCCAAGCTTCAGCCCATCAGATATTTACAGCACACACTCACCAAATTCATCAGCCCTGACTGTGTTTTTTCTGTAATGTAGAATATAAATGGCAATAGCGAGCCTGTTGGTGCTGGCATTGAGAAACACAATTTTGTCCTCATAGACATTAAAATCTGTCGTTTGTATCATAGTTTGTCATTTTCCAACTGATGCACATGCACAAAGCAGCGTAACACATTCTCTGCTATATATAAGCTCATAGACATAGGTACTACTGTGAAACCCAAGTAAGAGAGAGAGAGAGAGAGAGAGAGAGAGAGAGAGAGAGAAAATACCCCTCACACCCAAGGACTACAGCCAATTTGCCCTTTTTCCCAGAAAATCCTCACTGGGACAACATGCTGGTCAAACAGCATGGGCTAAGGAAGCCTATTACACACGTGGACAAAAATGTTGGTACCCTTCGGTCAATGAAGGAAAAACTCTCAATGGTCACAGAAATAACTTTAATCTGACAAAAGTAATAATAAATAAGAATAATAATATATAATTATTATTATATAATAATATATAATATATAACAATAAATAAGTTAACCAATGAAAGTCAGACATTGCTTTTCATCCATGCTTCAACAGAATTATAAAAAAAAAATTAACTCATGGAACAGGCCTGGACAAAAATGATGGTACCCCTAACTTAATAGTTTGTTGCACAATCTTTTGAGGCAATCACTGCAATCAAACGATTCCTGTAACTGTCGATGAGACTTCTGCACCTCTCTGCAGGTATTTTGGCCCACTCCTCATGAGCAAGCTGCTCCAGTTGTTTCCGGTTTGAAGGGGGCCTTTTCCAGACAGCATGTTTCAGCTCCTTCCAAAGATGCTCAATAGGATTGAGGTCAGGGCTCATAGAAGGCCACTTTAGAATAGTCCAATGTTTTCCTCTTAGCCATTCTTGGGTGTTTTTAGCTGTGTGTTTTGGGTCATTGTCCTGTTGCAAGACCCATGACCTGCGACTGAGACCCAGCTTTCTGACACTGGCCAGCACATTTCTCTCTAGAATCCCTTGATAGTCTTGAGATTTCATTGTACCTGCACAGATTCAAGACACCCTGTGCCAGATGCAGCAAAGCAGCCCCAGAACATAACAGAGCCTCCTCCATGTTTCACAGTAGGGACAGTGTTCTTTTCTTCATATGCTTCATTTTTCCGTCTGTGAACATAGAGCTGATGTGCCTTGGCAAAAAGTTCCATTTTTGTCTCATCTGTCCATAGGACATTCTCCCAGAAGCTTTGTGGCTTGTCAACATGTAGTTTGGCATATTCCAGTCTGGCTTTTTTATGATTTGTTTTCAACAATGGTGTCCTCCTTGGTCGTCTCCCATGTAGTCCACTTTGGCTCAAACAACGACGGATGGTGCGATCTGACACTGATGTTCCTTGAGCATGAAGTTCACCTTGGATCTCTTTAGAAGTCTTTCTGGGCTCTTTTGTTACCATTGGGATTATCTGTCTCTTTGATTTGTCATGAATTTTCCTCGTGCGGCCACGTCCAGGGAGGTTGGCTACAGTCCCATGGATCTTAAATTTCTGAATAATATGTGCAACTGTAGTCACAGGAACATCTAGCTGCTTGGAAATGGTCTTATAGCCTTTACCTTTAACATGCTTGTCTATAATTTTCTTTCGAATCTCCTGAGACAACTCTTTCCTTCGCTTCCTCTGGTCCATGTTGAGTGTGGTACATACCATGTCACCAAACAACACAGTGACGACCTGGAGCCCTATATATAGGCCCACTGACTGATTACAAGATTGTAGACACCTGTGATGCTAATTAGTGGACACACCTTGAATTAACATGTCCCTTTGGTCACATTATTTTCAGTATTTTCTAGGGGTGCCATCATTTTTGTCCAGGCCTGTTCCATGAGTTTATTTTTTAAAATAATTCTCTTGAAGCATGGTTGAAAAGCAATGTCTGACTTTCATTGGTTAACTTTCATTTTAAATTTTTTTAATTATCACTTTTGTCAGATTAAAGTTATTTATGTGACCCTTGTGAGTTTTTCTTTCATTGACCGAAGGGTACCAACAATTTTGTCCACGTGTGTATACAGTAATTCCTGGTTAGATTTTCTATGGGGTCATTTTCACAATTGAGATCAGACGAAAATCATGCTGCAGTTGGGATCTAGGGGTGAGAATGATTAAAGCCCAGCTGCATCACATCTAATTGCTGTTGTGAGACACGACTGTGTGTGACATGTTGTCTGTGTGAATATAAACAGCATGACAGAAAGACAACACTGAGCTCTCTGCTCTGCTTTTACATTATTCCATTAGGAATGAATAAAGATAACAAAAGCCTGACAAAGTAGAAAATTTGAAACGTCTGGACAATAATCAAGGGAAGTAAAATAATCATTAATTCTGCTACAGACTAAACGGCTATTTGCTGATACTATGCTGGTGCAAGCATGACGGCCGATTCTAGCTCTCGAGCAAAATCGACCCCAATAAAGTTTTATTTCTCAGCGCATGCTTGGATCGCTTTGCCCTTTACCCCGTGCTGACATCAGTATAAAGACATAGACCATTTCTCCAGCTTCCTCGTATTAAAAGTTGCATGTTCTCCCCGTGCTTGGTGGGTCTCCTCTGGGTACTCCGGTTTCCTCCCACAGTCTAAAGACATGTCGGTTAGGTTAACTGACATTCCCAAATTGGCCGTAGTGTGTGAGTGGTTGTGTGGCCTGCGATGGATTGGCACTGTGTCAAGGGAGTACCCTCACTTGTGCCCTAAGTCTCCTGGGATAGTCTCCAGGCCCCCCATGACCCTGCATAGAAGATGAATGAGTGGTGAGTGTTCTATCTTACTGCATTCTGGGTTATAAAAATGAACCATGTGATCACATCAAAGTGTTAAGTCCATTGAACTGTATACTTTTAAATGATTAAAAATGTACACTGCTATGAGCAAACTTCACCAAATCAAGCATAACTGCATTCTGTCTTAACAACCAATACACACTAAAAATGCTGGGTTGCCTCTGTTGGGTCATTTTTCTGGGTTATTTACCGTGTATTGGGTAGTTTTTGTTTAATCCAGCTTGCTGGGTTGGAGTTGGGTTAGCTAGTGACAGCTAACATCACAGACAAGACCGCCCCTCCCCCGAAGTTCACCGGTGTATTCAGTGGCTGTGTCAGCTTCGTGTCTTTTTTTTTTTTTTTTGGTCTCCCTCCTCTGGCATTTGAGAGAAAGTTTTAACGTTAAATATAAGGTCTGTATACACACTTTCACTCACCTATGACTGAATTTGTTCACTGTATGTAACATTTATTACTGTTATGTTACACTCAAACTTTCAGCCTGGTCTGTGCTATAGCATGCTAGTTTATCTGACAATGGCTGCTAACTAGCCAAACCAAGGAACCCCACCTGTGTATGAAAGAAACTATAAAAATGTCTGAGCTTTTTAGATTTGTTTGTAGAACGCTATGAAGGTGGTGAAGTGATGAATGAAATATAAATTGTTAACTGTAGTGCCAGCATGACGCTAGCATTTAGATAGGTTGATAGCGTTAGCAACCACTTATAAAAAGCTGAGGTGCTACACAACACTAATCTTCTTACAAACATGTATACTAGCCAACCCTCTCGAGTTTTTCACAAACGTTTACTTCCTTTAATTTCTTTCTTTCTAAGGTTGGAATGAACACTGTGGAATATCTCCAGCAGGCTGAAGTGTCGAGGCCGAACCCCTACGTCCTGATGTTGGGAGATAATGACCAGCACTGCTCTCAGGCATTAGTGCTTCTGAGTAATAGTATCGTAACGATGTCGCTGTTGAACTTGTTTTGTATTATCTGATCTTATGCTTTTATATATAACATTTATATATAATATTTTTTTTCTTTTCTTTGTACAATTAATTGGGTGTTTATTGCATATTTGTATGGTTTGCAAAACTTGGAGTTTTTTTTTTTTTTTTTGTAATAGACCAGTATATCAAAGTAATTAAACTGTTTTACCCGTAAACATGTAAAACATAAAAAATAATAATAACCTATTCATGAGGTAGAATTAAAACAACATTATAGTTAAATATGACCTAGCATTTGGATAGAATATTTTACCCATTTTGCTGGGTTAAATTAACCTAGCATGTACACACGTGGACAAAATTGTTGGTACTCTTCGGTCAATGAAAGAAAAACTCACAATGGTCACAGAAATAACTTTAATCTGACAAAAGTAATAATTTAAAAAAATTCTATGAATGTTAAACAATGAAAGTCAGACATTGCTTTTCAACCATGCTTCAACAGAATTATTAAAAAAAATAAACTCATGGAACAGGCCTGGACAAAAAATGATGGTACCCCTAGAAAATACTGAAAATAATGTGACCAAAGGGACATGTTAATTCAAGGTGTGTCCACTAATTAGCATCACAGGTGTCTACAATCTTGTAATCAGTCAGTGGGCCTATATATAGGGCTCCAGGTCGTCACTGTGTTGTTTGGTGACATGGTATGTACCACACTCAACATGGACCAGAGGAAGCGAAGGAAAGAGTTGTCTCAGGAGATTCGAAAGAAAATTATAGACAAGCATGTTAAAGGTAAAGGCTATAAGACCATTTCCAAGCAGCTAGATGTTCCTGTGACTACAGTTGCACATATTATTCAGAAATTTAAGATCCATGGGACTGTAGCCAACCTCCCTGGACGTGGCCAAGGGAGGAAAATTCATGACAAATCAAAGAGACAGATAATCCCAATGGTAACAAAAGAGCCCAGAAAGACTTCTAAAGAGATCCAAGGTGAACTTCATGCTCAAGGAACATCAGTGTCAGATCGCACCATCCGTCGTTGTTTCAGCCAAAGTGGACTACATGGGAGACGACCAAGGAGGACACCATTGTTGACAACAAATCAGAAAAAAGCCAGACTGGAATATGCCAAACTACATGTTGACAAGCCACAAAGCTTCTGGGAGAATGTCCTATGGACAGATGAGACAAAAATGTAACTTTTTCCCAAAGCACATCAGCTCTATGTTCACAGACGGACAAATGAAGCATATGAAGAAAAGAACACTGTCCCTACTGTGAAACATGGAGGAGGCTCTGTTATGTTCTGGGGCTGCTTTGCTGCATCTGGCACAGGGGGTCTTGAATCTGTGCAGGGTACAATGAAATCTCAAGACTATCAAGGGATTCTAGAGAGAAATGTGCTGGCCAGTGTCAGAAAGCTGGGTCTCAGTCGCAGGTCATGGGTCTTGCAACAGGACAATGACCCAAAACACACAGCTAAAAACACCCAAGAATGGCTAAGAGGAAAACATTGGACTATTCTAAAGTGGCCTTCTATGAGCCCTGACCTCAATCCTATTGAGCATCTTTGGAAGGAGCTGAAACATGCTGTCTGGAAAAGGCACCCTTCAAACCGGAAACAACTGGAGCAGCTTGCTCATGAGGAGTGGGCCAAAATACCTGCAGAGAGGTGCAGAAGTCTCATTGACAGTTACAGGAATCGTTTGATTGCAGTGATTGCCTCAAAAGGTTGTGCAACAAACTATTAAGTTAGGGGTACCATCATTTTTGTCCAGGCCTGTTCCATGAGTTTATTATTTTTTTATAATTCCGTTGAAGCATGGTTGAAAAGCAATGTCTGACTTTCATTGGTTAACATTCATAGAATTCTTATTTATTATTACTTTTGTCAGATTAAAGTTATTTCTGTGACCATTGTGAGTTTTTCATTCATTGACCGAAGGGTACCAACAATTTTGTCCATGTGTGTAGTTGGTCCAATATTTATTCAGCAGCATTTTTTAGGGTGTAAGATTTGCAAATTTAAAGAAATGTATTGTTGGTACAGCATCGCAATCAGGCTTCATGTCGTCATGTGATCATTGTGCCCGAGGACCTCGACATCACACCACGACACACACTCACACTGAAACCATCCCCTTCAGTGTCTATCGCCATGGCAAGAAAAGCCCAAATGCTGATTTGTAACACTGACTAGTTCCGCCTCTTTTATTCCCCGAGAGAGGACGTGTTGTTAGATGTGTTGTAAGTGTGTTAGATGTTTCTGGTTTACACACGCCCTCTTACCCTGCGGTTTGTGAGTAAAGGCATGGTTGATGTGGTACAAAGTGTCTTGAGGCTTGATGAGTGTGGTTATGACACTCTTGGGTGTTTCCATTAAGTGCTGAGTTCTACACTGAGACGTCTGCGTGAAGTAAAAGCAGACACAATGGATACTTAACCTGTTGGGTTTTCTTTTTCAATTTTTTGAGAGTCGAGTCAGAGGTAGAAGCAGGTAATGCAAACAGTAAATAAAAAGAGTAAGAGTTTAAGGATTAGAAAAAAAAAAAAACTAAAACTTGACTACAAGCCTTGAATTTTGATATAAACAGAATATATTTTAAATTCATAAATTAGGACTACTGCATGTCTTCCCCAGTGTAAAAAAAAAAAAAAAAAAAAAAGCACTTTAGTGTATTACAAATATATTGAAATCTTCGATAGTACATTGCAAATATACTCACAAAAAAATGTACCATCACTTAATATATAAAAAGTATACTAACATCATTCTTTTACCGAAGTTTGGAATTCTACTTTAAATATCCTTTAAAATAACTGCATTTAGTACACTTTCCAATAATATATTATAGAAAAATATACTTGAAGTGAAAGGTTTGTCTAACTTCCAAAGCCCACTTATTTAAACTTTGTTTTTCCATTTATTTTTAATATATATATATTTTTTTAAAAGTATGCTCGAAATAATCATTGTAGAAATGTACAGAAAGTATACATTAGAATACACATTTTAATATGCGATAGGCTCAGTATATTTCCAGTGAAATTTAAATGTACTTCAATTCAAAATTCATATGTACTTATTAATGCTTATATTATTTGCTCTACTCTCTCGTGCGCGCACGCCTGGAATCTCTCTCTCGCGGGCACTCTCAAACTCGTTTTGCACGTTCAAATCACTTCTGCGCGTTCAAGATCATTTATGTGTTTGAATCGGCGCAACACTAGCCAATCAGAAACGGGAGGCGGGCAGATTCGGACTGTTTTCTGATTGGCTCCCCAATTCTTCTGCTCCTAGTCTAAATTCACGGCGGGAAGCTGCATCATTGCGTGCGTTAGTTCATATCGTTATTATTTAATTTTCATCGGCATAATGTAAATTTCATGGTTTTTATTCGGTACTTTGTAATTAAGTATATAGTTGAAACTATAGAATGTATTGTCTAATGCGTTATTGCTAAATCTTATGTACTTTGCTTCTGGTATGATGCTCCATAGCTCTCGGCCTGTTTCCAGAGTCTCTGTGTAACAGCTAGAATCAACACACCGGGTTTGAACTAATACTGTACCTGTATGTAATTCAATTCGATCTTATTTGTATAGCGCAACAATTGTCATTGTCGCAAAGCAGCCTTACGCAATCAAAAGAATTATTTACGTTTGTATGGAATGTGAATGCGTATGAATCAAAATGGTCAAAATGGACATGATGATGATCTCAGGATCTCTGATCTAGTTTCCTCAGCTCAGTGAATTACAGTGTTAAATCCAACCTAACAATCTAATAGCATCAATATTCATGGCTCAGGTACACACCATTTGTTTCTAACACCTGAACACTGCTGTTTCTCATCAGCGTTTATGATGGAGCCACCAGCGCATGACAAAGTTCATCATCTCCACTACACTGCGTAATCTTGTTCCACGAATAAAACAATCCCTTCTCACAAGTAGCGTCTTTTTATCAGCCACCAAGCTGCGCGGTCGCTGCTAAAACATAAACCATAACATCATTTGTAATCATCCTTTGACATGTTACATTATTCTCTTATCATTCGTGTTCATACATTTGTTCTTTAACAACATCTGTCCTCTATTATCATCCATCCACTCTTCATCCATCATTCATGTTTCTTAGCTTTGCGGCACACTCCATGATCCTCAATGATGCTCCCCCATTATCATTCATTATTTTGGAATATTTATTATTATAAACCATTCATTATCCTACATCACCTAACACCCTCCTTCAGCATCTCCCATGGTCATCAAATGATTTTTAAAATATTTTGCTTAATAATTCTCCATCATACATCACCTTCCGTTATACTCTAGCATTTATTACTATCATTCATCATCCATCATCATGCATTATTCAGTATCCATCCATCCATCCATTCATCCTGGAACCTCTGTAGTCCAAATAGGGACCTTGGAGGCCAAAGTTGACCATTTGTATAATTTCCCATTTTTATGACCATGGTAGGACCACCGCACATTCACACACTAAAGCTAATTTGGAAATGCCAGTTAGCCTAATCTGCATGAACTGTGGGAGGAAACCTGAGAGCCCGAAGGAAACCCACCAAACATGGGGATAGCATGCAAACTCAAATGCAGAATTATTGTATATTATCCATCATCATTTAGACCCTAAAAATGCTGGGTTAAAAACAACCCAAACGGGGTTGTTTTTCACCCAGCTGCCTGATAAATATTCGACCAACTACATGCTGGGTTAATTTAACCCAGCAAAATGGGTTATTTATTTTATCCAGCAAGATGGGTCAAATATTCAATCCAAATGCTAGGTCATATTTAACTATAATGCTTAATTATAGTTAATTCTACCTCACAAATAGGTTATTATTATTTTTATGTTTTACATGTCTATGGGTAAAACAATTAAACAGTTAAATTACTTTGATATACTGGTATATTACAAAAAAAACAAAGTTTTGCAAATCATACATATATGCAATAAACAACACCCAATTAATTGTACAAATCATAGAAAAAAAATATTTATATTTATTTTTCAAAAGCATAAGATCAGATAATACAAAACAAGTTCAACAGCGACATCGTTACGATACTATTACTCAGAAGCACTAATGCCTGAGAGCAGTGCTGGTCATCATCTCCCCACATCAGGACGTAGGGGTTCGGCCTCGACACTTCAGCCTGCTGGAGATATTCCACGGTGTCGGTTCCAACCTTTAATTTTTTTTAAGAAAGAAATTAAAATTTTATGAAAATATCGAGAGGGTTGGCCAGTATGCATATTTGTAAGATGATTAGTGTTTTGTAACACCTCAGGTTTTTATACTGCATGTGGTTGCTAACACTAGCAACCTAGCTAAATGCTAGCGGCATGCTGGCACTATAGTTAACAGTTTAGCTTTCATTCATCACTTCACCACCTTCATACACCCTGCAAGCGTTCTACAAAGAAAGCTAAAAAGCTCAGACATTTTTGCAGTTTCTTTCATACACACGCGGGCTTCTTTGGTATGGGTAGTTAGCAGCCATTGTCAGATAAACTAGCATGCTATAGCGCAGACCAGGCTGAAAGTTTGAGTGTAACATTAACACGGTAACAGGAATAAATGTTACATACAGTGAACAAATTCAGTCATAGGTGAGTGAAAGTGTGTATACAGACCTTATATTTAACGTTTACATTTCCTCTTAAATGCGTGAGGAGGAAGACACAAAGTTGACAAAGCCACTGAATACACCGGTGAACTTCGGGGGAGGGGCGGTCTTGTCTGTGATCTTAGCTGTCACTAGCTAGCATAACATAGCATACATCACCTTCCGTTATTCTCTAGCATTTATTATTATCCTTCATCATCCATCATCATGCATTATTCCAACTCCAACCCAGCAAGCTGGGTTAAACAAAAAGAACCCAATTCCCTGTAAATAACCCAGAAAAATGACCCAACAGAGGCAACCCAGCGTTTGCGTAGTAAAAACAACCCTGCATTTTTAGTGTGTACCTTTTATCATCTATCCTCCATTATTCTACCTCATTCTCCAACATCTCTCATCATCCATGGTCATCCATTTTATTTTTTTGGTAAACATCATACCGTCCCGTACCATATTGTAGTGTAAATATATTACCATCCCCTTCTCCATAATCCATCCTTCAACATCTTTCTCTGTGCTCTAGCTGTATCATCATTGTCCATTATTCTCCATCTATTATACTACATACTGTAACCTGCCATCCTCCATCATCCATAATGCTTCTCCACCCTCAATCTTTCATTATCATCTATCTTAATCTGTTATTCTTCTTCATTGTCCTCCATCACACAGTCATTTCACATTCACTCTTATATGACATCACTGTCAAACCTTTGTTGCGGCTCAGCTGCTTTGAACTTAACAATGCATGAGGTGTTACGTGAGATGGAGTCGAACGCAAGCACTCATGGGTAAAGAAGGTTTAAAAACACTCACTTAAAGCTCACTTAACCTTGTTAGATAGACCCAGAGATCCCTGGCCTACAGCTTGACACTAATACTCCAGCTGAGTGAACATCAAACCCTTCAAATCACTCCACGCTCCGTCATCACGTTGCACTTTTTCCTCTCCTTCAGCAATACAGGTGGGAATAAATCTCCCCTCTCCTCTCTTTGCTCTAACCTCGCCATTCTGTGTGATTTGTTCAGGCTTTACTGTAAGCGTACTGCATCACACACTGTGAGCAAACAGAATGCTGTTCAGCTTTCCACACTCATGTTCACACATTTATGAAATGCCAGAACGGATTGGAATTGCTCCTGCAGAAAAGATTAGTCTGTTTGTTGTGTCGACTAAATCACTTTTACTTCCATGCATTTTGACATTCAATAAAAAATTTAATTGATGCTGGGCCAAGCGAGTAACAGGGGATTCTTTTGTTCATATCTGAATCTCTGCCTTGCTTTTGATTTTCTTACTAAAATAAACAAAGAAAAAAAAAAACAAACAAACAAAGATAAAAACATTGCTCTGTGATTTCTCCTTCCTTTCATTCTTACTGTTTCAAGATCCTGTGTTCATTCTGCAGGCTGATGATGTGGCTGTGATGGTGGAGCAGCTTGTAACTATGCCATGTGCAATAACAGACCAATCAACATTGCTGAGTTTAAGGTTCACTTTTAGTCATTTTTAACATATATATATATATAAAAAAAAAAGTGCTTTAAAGATTTAATTTGCAGGAACGTCATCACTAAAATCGAGATTTTGTTTGTTATACTGTATATTTACACATTTTATTATTATTTTTTTTTTTTTGAATTGGAAATAACTACAATTATTTTGCATTTTCTCCATCTTGACCAAAGTTTTACTGAAGATTTTAAAACGTGGATAAAATATTTGGATCAAACACTAGCTCATACAGACATGCATATGGCTGAGCAACTACTGGCTCATCTGTTGATGTAATCTGAAGTCGAACATAAAAGTCATCTTATCATCAGTTAACATCACCCCCTAGCACCACCGCATGCTCATCTTGGATATGTAACTTCATTCTGGACACTAGTGATGGTCACGGTTAGCACGGATGCCCTTGACCTAGTTAGTGAATCTCTACCAGCTTGTGACACCTCCCTGGGATGACCTTGTCAGACACATACACACAGCATCAAGCAACACGCTTGGTATAGGACAAAAGTGCTTCATCATCAAAAACGAAACTGGTCAAGAAGAAGAAGATAGTATTCAATTCAACACAACCAATAGTCCCTGAAGTCAATTAGATCAAGTAATGTCTGTGGCAAAATCTGTGCACTATAACTAACTATGCAACTTGTTTGGATATGGCTGAGAAAGCAAACAAGATCGACTAATTAGCCATCACGTTCCATTTGTCAATGCAAGATATCAGCCAGGTTACACATTAAGGATGACATCCACTAGATTCTGCCATCCACCTTCCATCTAGATATTCAAGTAATTCCTTGATCATTGGCTCTGTGGCTACCACAGACTGAATAAAGGCATTTGACAAGGCACTGCATGATCTTATTTTCAGTTGCATGGTGTTCAATGGACCAAGCTGGTCCCCGGTATCCATCCGTCCTCAATCTTTTCTCCAATCCTATGACACAGTGACTCTGTACGGACACAGTGACCATGACATCAAGTCACCCCACCCACAGGTACTTCTGTCTGTCAGTCAAAGATGTCTTCATAGTGGATGAAGACAAGGAAAAACTGCAACACAAAACACAGACAAAGATGGTCTGCTTAAAAAGACTGAATACATGAAGGGTGGCTTCAGGGAGACAGAGAGCACCAGCTGCTTTAGGAGCAAAGACCTGATGAAGACCACCAAGCTCAAGTGTTCGTGCAGGTTCATCAACAGCGATGGTGATATTCTTCATGCTGCTTTGGAAAGGGTCAATGCACATGGCGACAAGTCACACAAGTCCTTTCAACTTCCAAATGCCCAAATCACCTTAAATCAAAGATCTCAGAAACATTTGTGCAACCAGTCTCTGCCCTCTACAGATCAGAATGTACTGTAGGCCAACAAAACTGAAACACAAGCACACCCTTAAATGTGATGAAAATCTGACATGTCATCCATAGTGGTGAAAACATAGACAGCTAGAATCAATACTGTGCCTCAGCTCCCAGGAACAGTGACAATGAGGAGGGCCAAGGAAGTAGTGAGTTTACCAGCTCAAAGAAGCAACAAAGATTGCCAATGCTGCCCTGAAAGGTCGGGACACGTGGAAATTGATTAGCAAACACCACAATCGCATGGGATTAAAGCCAAGATGAAGAATCAGCATAGTTCTAGTGCTGTTACTGGTTTATCTGTATATTTGTCTCTTTTTTTTTTTTTTTTTTATATATCAGCAACCTTAAATAATGTTTAATCAGCGACAAAGCTCTTTAATAGAGCATCTAATGGCTTTGCTGCTCTATTTCGCTCATTCTGCCATGTAAAAGTCATTGTCTGAATCAGCCGTTTTATGGAACCCAATATAAATGTGCCAAGGACTGAAATCCGATGCTTAAGCATAATAAATAAATAAATAAATAAATAAACACCTCTTCATTTGTCTAAACAATTAATGGTACTCAACCGGAATAATGGATTATTCAAAGCTGAAGGTTGAAGTTTTCTGATGCACACGCCGAGTCTGTTTTCTGGCTAAGTGAGTGTTACACATGATAAACCCAACTTTTATATATGGATAAAAATGTTCTGCATGTCACTCGAACATCTACTGACATATCTGTGAAACATATGGTATGATTATTAGTTAAGCTGTTTATTTTTTATACAAACGTTTATCTGAATACGAGTTAATTAATATGTAATATTTCCTTTTTCCTTTCTGTAAAATGTTCTTCCAGACATTTTAATCAATAGACAAGCCGATAATACGGGTTTGGACTGATGGAGCAGTCGTTGTGACAAGCTACAAGTGAACAAGGAATGGTTCGGCCAAAGGTTCTGCTGATCCTGACAGGTTTCCTCGAAGACAGAATGAACAGCTTTAGATGTTTCTCCATCTACTATGATTACAAATGGGTTAGACTTTAATGCAAATAGCTACATTTCAGCTTCATTATCATTATCAATCTCTACTTCTTGTTAAAACCTTTATAGATTCCAGGGGTATCAGTTCACTATTCTGGCTCACGACCACCAAAGGTCCAGCCAAGCAATCTGAAGGCTCTTACTTAGACGGAAGATATCAGGGATTCTGGGTCCATTAAAATGATTAATTATAGATGAAGAGGCGACGTTAGTTTTTCATTCTTTACCTACGTGTTTATGTATTTATTTATTTATTTTCAGCCAGGCGGTTGGCAGGAGGCACAAATCATCAGGTTCTCCCTGGGCCTAGCCATTAGCCTGACATTTAATCCCACACGGGCTCTTGAAAAGTTGCATTCAAAGCCATGAGCGAAGTCCTCACTGAGGTAATGAAGTTAATGTATCGGTGGTGTCATGATTCATCGCAGTCGTGCCGAGCATGACCGCAACTAAACCAGACAGTCCCCACTCTCTTTATATTTCTCCCCCTAACAAGCAAAAGTCTGACTGGATCCTACTTCAGCCTAGGCTACATCATCTCATCCTCATTTTATCATCTGGATCATGATGAGCATAATGGGTTTCATTTCATCAGTAACATCACAGTGATGCAGGAGTCTCTCATCTCAAAGGAATTTAAAACCTCTAGCAGCTGTGCTGCTGTTTATTAGACCATAAGGCAGCTCCAGCAGCCGAACCTCTGCGGAGAGCCATAGCTCTGTGGTCTTACTGACATCTGAACCTTGAATCTTCAAGCAAGTTAAAGAGAATTGTCAAACGAGCAATGAAAAAAAGATTTAGAGTAAAGAAACAGTTACAAAAAGTTCAATATTGAGCTCAGGAAGAAGAAGAAAAAAAAAAAAAAACACAGGCGTATATCCTAAGGCAAAATCAGATAAACAGTTCAAGGTCAACTAATATAAAATAAACCGCCTGTTACAATATTATAAACTGTGCAGCTGAGATCACAGTTAACAAGCTGGCATGAGTATGAGAATCATAAAACAAAAGTATTCAGATGTAGCTTCATTTCAGGCTTCAAAATTATTTTTAAAGTATTAAAGTTGTCTTTTATGATGTGTTTGGAAATCGCATTGTTATGGAAACACAGTATAATTGTAATAAATATACAAATTTAGATTTTGCATATAACAAGACTCAGTCCATAAACGGTGTCCACTATCCACTTTTTATCTACTAACAGTATCAAAGGTGTTCTGATATTTCATTAGCCCTGTAAGACCTTACAGCTTTAACAGTCCCTGGATACATTCTGAGGTCTAATCACTTTTGTTTTGGTTCTGCAGGTGTTGTGAACTCATTCCTATGAGTTGGTGTGAAAAAACAGGAAAAAATGGGCAAGCATAAGAATCTCGTTGACTTTAACAATTTTAAATCTCCAAAACAGCAAATGTTCTGGATGAATGTTCCCAGTATGCACTGGATAGTGAAGCAGCGACAGGGCGAGCAAAGGCTAGCTTGTCTGGTCCAATCCCACAGAAGAGCTAGTGAAGATTTGCTCAAAGTGTTAATAACGACAATGATAGAAATTCATCTTTAAGAAATAGAAACGTATCGAATTTCTCACACCATCTTGCTGTGTATACAGTATGTAAGATATGATGGATAAAAAAAAAAAAATCTAATCTATGAGCACTCCACCTCAGGACCAAAAGGATTTGCTGTTAATGACTTGGTGCAAAATATAAAACACACCTTTAGATGTCTTGTGGAGTCTAGGCTTCAGCAAGTCAAAGCTGTTTCGATGAGAGCTTTGACAAGGAGACAGACACAATACTTGACAAGTGGTTTTAATGATATGGCTGGAAAGTCTTTGCAAACAGTAAAGGCAATAAGGGCAAGAATAAAGGCAACTCAGGGGTGGAAGAATTATTCATAACATACAGTATAATATTAATGTCTTCTATATTCTAGACCCATGCAATATGCGGGTAATGTTACTGTATATTCTCTCATAGCCTCATGTTTAATAGCAGAGCAACTGTAAGACGTTTGAGAGAATGTTCCTACCTCTTTTGCTCTCGTTTTTAATTCAACACTGCCTTACTAAATCATCAGGTACACTTCAGGAGTAACCATTCCACATTCTTTCACACGCATCTCATTGATCTGAAGCACTGCGCTTCCTGCTGGATATATGATATGTGATGAGAATAGCCTTGGTGGAATAATAACATTTATTTCACCGTCTTCAAACCCAAAATGAAACTATAAATGGATAAAACACCTCAGCAGATTTCATAGTAGAAATCCTCTTGCCTATATGTTAAATATTAATATGTTTGCTGATCACTTTTTATTTCAAACTTTAAATAAATTATAGCTGTCAGGACTTTTTGATGTATTTAAAATCAGACTACACTCTGCCTTAACATAAGCCCCTAAAGGATTAAAATTGAAATTTGTTACGATTAACCGAGGAAACAAATAAATACCTAGAAACCCACTTAGCACAGCTTCCTGAATGCCCTGCTATCATTAACTGTACAGATTCTCACCGCGCTTACCGTCTCACCAGTCTGACTGCAGCAATCAGGTCTCATTAAGTGGCTTCTCATGACTGCTTACACTTCATTTGTCTGGGAAAGAGGCATAATTACTGATGGTAATCCAGCATGAACGTGATTAATCTCCCTCTGCCGTATCCTCCTGTCAGAAAGGCGTCTCCGGAACAGACACAAGCTGAAGGTACTTTGGAAAATGAGTCACATTTCCTTCCTCTGTTTGTCTCATCTCTGCAGACTGATGGACGACCCCAGGGACCGACGCATCACGAAGTCTGTAAGAAAAGCAGCGAGGTGACGACGAGCCAGACTTGTGTTAAGGAATGCTGGAGTCTTTCTGCTGATGTAAACAGCGATTAATCCCATGGCCGTTATTCAGTCCATCGGTCAGCGTGAAAGAGATCTATCGACTGGCTCGAGCTAAATTGTCTGTCTCACTGGAGCACTCAAGATGTGCCAGCTGTTTGTTGGCTTTGATTACAACTCGCCCCAGATATGCTTTCTAATGAGTCAAGCACTCAATCAATAATTCAGCCGAGTGGAAATGAAAACCAGGGTGATCAGCACACTTAAAGGGGCAGGGGTAGCTCAGTGGTTAAGGCATTGGACTACGGTTCAGAAGATCCCAGGTTCAAACCTCACAACCACCAAGTTGCTACTGTTGGGCCCTTGAGCAAGGCCCTTAACCCTCAATTGCTCAGATGTAATGAGATAAAAATGTAAGTCACTCTGGATAAGGGCATCTGCCAAATGCCTAGATGTAGATGTTAAATAGAGACTGACATTTCACCTTCATTCAATTAAATTTAATTCAATTAAATGTTATTTGTATAGCGCTTTTAACAGTGCTATACAAATAACATTTCCAACTTGATGAGCTCCAACTTGGTGAAAATGGTGGCCTCTCTGAGACATTCTAAGGCTGCTGGGACCAGGGGTAACTGGTAATGGAATATCACGGTGGCGTTGTTGAGAGTTCGAAAATCGATACACTGCCTTAGTCCACCTTCCTTCTTGGCCATGAAGAAGAAACTGGATCCCGTCGGGGAAGTGGAAGGACAGATGTAACCTTGGTGGAGCACATCCATGCGTCTATGGGGAAGTGATTCTCCTGGGAGTATATCGATTGTGCAGTCCCAATGACGATGTGGTGGTAGTTGGGTGGCCCTTTTGGGACAGAACACATCGGCAAAGGCGGTATATGGAGGAGGCACTTCCACTGACTGTTGATCTACTGGGCTCTCGATAGAAGTGGCTTGTAGATCCAACCTTTGTAGTTGTAATGGCAGGGTTTGGAAACATTGTGGTGAACACGCCTTTCCCCACCTAAGTACTTCTCCTGTGGCCCAAGAAAGGGTAGGGTCTCTGAACCAGGGTCTCTTAAAACAACATTGGCTGTGGATTCCTCTAGAATGAGGAAAGTGATCTCCTCTTGATGCAATAATCCGATTTTAAGGGTGACTGGTCCTGCTGACTGGTGCACAGACCTTTTCAACGGGGTTTTCCATTTATGGGTTAGTACCTGGAAGAGTTTTTTTTTTTTGTCAGGGTGGTCTTGAGCCGGAGGCTTGAGCCTCTGCACAGGTTTCCAGAGATTAAGTTTTTGGCTGAGTCGAGGAGTGTGGCCACTGAAACGGTAATATGGGCGGCAGTGAGGTTCACAGAAGTGGTAAGGGGTTGTAATCCTTCTATAGCAGAAGAAAAGGCACTCACCAAGGGACAAGGAGGTCGAATGGGGCACTCACGCAGTACAAGCAGAGACTCTGTGTCAGCCTTCTCTGTCATTCGGCTATGGAGAGTTGGCCCCTGTCCAACTGCATGGATTCCACTTCTGTTTCGGAGACACCGGAAGTCTGCATCTGAGAAGCTCTGCAGGGTTCCTAGTGTTGGGGTGACAGGAGGCGAAATGTGCTGCACAACAGATGGAGAGCTGAATGAATTGCTTTAGCCCTATAAAATCATCTTGGGTCGCAAGCATAAGCCGCAAGTTTGGTTCTAGCCCCTGACGATAAGTAGTGAGGAGGGCCTGCTCATTCCACCGACTTGAGGCAGCCAGTGTACGGAATTTTAGCGCATACTCCTGTACCGGTTGATTTCCCTGTTTCAGGTGGTAAAGCTGTTCACCTGCCGAACCCTCTCTGTCTGTCCACTTAAACACTTCCCGGAAATGAGCCACGAAGAGGTCGTAGGAAGTTGTCAGTGCCCCCCTTTGTGACCAGATAGATTCCGTCCTGTCCTGACAGAAGGGAGATAATGTATGCTATTTTTGCTTGATCATTTGGATAACTAGAAGGTTGCATGTCATGAACTAACCGGAGATGAACCAGAAGACTAGCAGTTAGCCCTGTAGCGTGGATGGTAAACCCAAACGCAGAAGTAGCGCGAGCAGGCAGGATAACCAGGCTGGTTATTATTAGAACTCTCCCGAAGCGAGAGCAAGAGTTTACACAAATAAACCCGCGTTTTAAATACACACACCCAATCGGAAGCGATAACCCAAGAAAGTGAGTACTCACGTTTAGACGAGCGAAGTGTCGGCGATAGCATGGGCAAAACTCAATGACTGAGCGAGTGCAAAGCGCCATCTTATCTCCTTTTATGCTTCCTAAGTCGCGACCGTACTACTTCCGGGTCCTCGTGCCGGTCGCGTTAGGAGTGCGCATGATATTGCATGGCAAATGTTAGAGAACACTGTAACAAAAAATCCCCTGCAATTCCTCGCCTACCAGAGAAGGGCGCTGGTCGCACCATAGGGCTGGCTGCCCGGAGGCACGGAGGAAGAACTGGAAGCGCCGGTGGATGCGCTCTGCAATGGCCGCGAGGTTGTAGTAAACACCCGGCGTAACTGCTCCACCAGCGCGTGAACGGGATCTGATTCAATCATCCCGGTAGCTGGTATGGTCCGAGCTTCTGTAACACAGAGCGGACTCGCACTGAAAGAAGGTTGTAAAGGTGAGTGAAGTTTATTCACAGTTCTTACTAGACAAGACAGTAACTCAAGAGCGGTAGCACTTAGACCGTAGGATTTTAACTCAAGGATGACATTTCAACAGAGCAAGAGGCGTTTTACGGATGTTGGGTTATTCAGCCTTGGGGGGATACCTGGGAGTGATGACAGATACACACACACACACACACACACACACCACGGATGCACGGCGACACCGATGCGGGAGAGAAACAGGAACACTTCTAAAGCCAAACACAAGGAGTACTGGTAAGTATTTAACTACGCGATCTCTTCTACTTGCGTGTCCACTTTCGGTCCACTTTCGATGCTACGAGCTCGGACGTTGAGTGTAGCGTGGTGTGTGTCTTTTATAGGTGCGTTTTGATTGACCTCAGGTGGCAATGATGCCACCTGACCGGTGTCTGGTGTCTGATGTGTGTCTGACCGGGTTCGGGGCCTGGTCAGACGGTGACAATGTATTTATTTATTATTATTATTATTATTATTATTATTATTATTATTATTATTGGCCATTCAAAATTAATAAATCCATAGCACATAGGCATAAGTCTTTGGGAACTATTGTTAATGATTAGATTTCTTCATAAATTGTATTTTGCTGTTAGGTTCTTTCCCAGTAAAAAAGACACCACCTTTAAAGCGTATAAGCATCTTTCCTTTATCTTCAGTGCAATATTTTGACATTAAAATTTTTATTTTAATTAAAACAAAATCACAATATATTTTTTTCCATTTCCTTTTTCAATTAAAAAGGTTTTACCAAAGCGGCAGTTTTTGTGAGTGCATTTGCTTCCTGAAATCTATCACCTGAGGCTCTCAGCTCTCTAATAATTATATTGTAAATTAAAATGCCTTAAACCATGCTGCCAAAGTGCACAACCAAAATGCTGAAACACATGCTAAATGAGGAATTAATTCATATTCCAATGCAGAGGAGAACCTGCCTCTGGATGGGGGCTCGGTGTTGGTTCAAGTGATTTATTTATTTATTATTATTTTTATTTATTTATTTATTTTTTTTATATAAAAACAGATTGGCCCAAATACCCCAATACCCCAATAATTGAAAACACACAAACATTACTTAAAAAAAAAAAAAAACCCAGATTAGTCAAAGTTAAAACAGTGATTTGGATAAAACAGGAGAATACAGGATTTGTTTTGTTTAAAGATCAGTAAAATACCTGCAGAACACCAGATGCTTATCAGGCTCTTACTGATTATTTTATATTACAATATCATGACCATTTTTAAAAACTAGCAATGATTAAAGATAAGTGCCCTTATTTGTGGGTTAGTGCTAGACGAGGAATGGTGGAGATGGAACTAACTTTAAATTCTTCATCTTCTTCCTTTTATTTATTTAACAAATATATATTTTTTATATTTTCATGCAAAATAAAAATGATTTCATTATTTGCTTCCCAAATCGTTTTAGTTCAAGTTGCTGCTTCTTAAACGAATCCATTTTTCTGGGGAAAGTGAAAAAAATAATAAACTTGCAGGCCTACGTTGCAGGAAAAATCTTTTGCTTCACCTCTATAGTGTTTTCGCTTTGCGTAATAAATTTTAAATACAAGCATAATCAGTGTGTTTGTTACTTTCACAAGACACCTTCTTTAATCACAGGCAATATACAGTGTATATATTATATACACAGTGGAACCTTGGATTACGAGCATAATTCATTCTGGAAGTGGGCTCGTATTCCAAAACACTCGTAAACCAAATAATCATTCCCCATAAGAAATAATGAAAACTCAAATTATTCGTTCCACAGCCCCAAAAAATAAATACATAAAAATAATTAATACAATCTATAAAATGAAAATAAAACAAATTAATCTGCACATTAGCTTTTAAAAAAAGTACAAATAAATCCTGACAAATAAGTGAGGATGGCTCTGGCTTCTGAGACTGGCATGAGCGTATATTAACAGACTCACTTTTTAAGTTTCACAACAAGCGCATAAACACAGCGGAAACACCGTTTTAATGGAAAAAAGCGAGACTGGCACATTCTAAATGAATCACTTAAGTTTCACAACAAACGGACACACACAAACACAGAAACACCGTTTTAACAGGAAAAAAAAAAAATCTCTCTGACCTGGCGTGAGCGCATACTAAAGGAATCACTGCTGTAAAGTAAAAAAAACAAAACAAATGAACCAGCACCTTACCTTTGAAAAGAATCACGGCAGAGCAGAGTTTCGGTGTGTTTGTGAAGCCGGGGAGGGGGAGAAAAGGGGAGAGAGCGTCTGTGTGTGTCAGTGTCAAATTACGCGTGCACGAGCAGAGTTTCTGTGGGTTTGCGAAGCCGTGGGGGGAGGGGGGGGTGAGAGAGTGACGCTCGGTGTCAAAATAAGAGTCGCATGGTTGATACATGATACTCGGCGCTCGTAAACTAATACTTGCTCGGTTTCCAAATAAAAAATTATTAAAAATCTTTAAACCACGTTAACCACGTTACTCGCAATCCGAGGTTCCACTGTAATTAGCAGGCAACTTTGATTAACCCTAATGAAAAGTCACTTCCATTAAAGTGGAAATAAATTATTTGTCTTTTTCCCCTTTGTTTGTATTTAAATTGTTCTTTAATCTTTAAAGGACATTTCTAATCAATATTTCATTAGCAGTTAGTGCGAGTGCAACCTCGCAGCGCTAGCCTTGTGGAAGTCTGGTCAAATTCCTCCACCCAGCTAAGACATGAAGAGTAGAGGGCATGCCCGCTTATTTCACCTTTTCCTCCAATGTCTCCAATTGATTCTGTAGACTTTTGTTTCATTCTTTTACAGGTTTTATGATTCACAGGTTTATTAATTATTTATGAAACAGTGAACATGAGTCAAGTCTGAGGAACACACAGAAGTTCTTCTTGCAAAAGAATCATCACCTTCTGACCAAACAGAATCATGAGTTCAAGGACAGAAGAGAGAAGAGTTGAACTGTGTAGCTGTCAATCAAGTACAGACCACACACCTCTCTCCTCCTCTACATGTTTCATATGAGCAGGGTTATCACCAGTAATTATCACTAATATGGGAAATATCTAAGTTTTATACAGAACTAGCGTAGATACCCATAATTGATGGGAAAAGAGTTTTGAAAAATAGTGTACCCCTTATGTTGTCATCATCACTCACTCATCATCTGTACCGCTTAATCCTGTATTCAGGGTCATGGGGGGGCCTGGAGCCTATCTATCCCAGGAGACTTAGGGCACATGGTAGGGTACACCCTGGACAGTGTGCCAATCCATCGCAGGGTGCAGACACACACACATACACTCACTCATTCGCACACTATGGGCAATTTGGGAACGCCAATTAGCCTAACCTACATGTCTTTGGACTGTGGGAGGAAACCAGAGTACCCGGAGGAAACCCACCAAGCACGGGGAGAACATGCAAACTCCATGCACACAGAGACGGGAATCGAGAGAAGCCAGGTTGGAGAGAAGACAGTGAGGAGGGCTTAGAGAAGGAAGAGTCAGAGGTTGAGGATGACAGGGTACTATATACCCCAGAGAAGGAAAACTCTGACACTAATGAGGAAGAAGACCCAGCTGAAGTTGTGGTCTCCTTTAATCCAAAAATGGAATCAAACCTTAACTCTTACCCGATATGCCATATCCTGAGTGGATGACATCAGGTCCTGTTTTCATCTTTTCCTCCATTGTAACCAGTGACATGAACATGACAAACGTGGAAGGGAGAAGGGTTTATGTAAACACCTGAAAAGAGGTAGACCTGGTGAATATTAAAGCCTACATGTGTTGCGTGTTGATTGTGTGTCTTGCCTACGGATTCCACAACAAATCTGAATCCAGCTTATGGGATGCAAACATTGGTCAGGCAATTTTTTTCATGTTATAATGTCTTTGCAAACCTTCCATATACTGTCACATGCGATTCACCACCACACAAGAGCAGCCCAAAGTCAATGAGAGAAGCAGGGGAGTTGACAGAAGTGAGTGGCGCAGTGGTTAAAGCGCTCGCCCTATCATCCGGAGATCGCTAGTTCGAATCCCGGGTGGTGCTGTAACCTCTCGCAGCCGGAGGTCTAGAGAGAGCTGATTGGCCGAGCTCTCTCAGAGGGGAGGGATGAGAGGTACATAGTGCTCCCACATTAATCACGGCTCTACAGCCAGTCAGGGGCGTCTGTGAGCTCGCGCAGCGGAGTGTGTTACTCCGCCCCCAACGGCACGCGAGCGAGCAGTTCGAAAAGATGCGGTCGGCTGGCGTCACGTGGTTCGGAGGAAACACGTGATAGTCTTCGGCCCTCCCGGCTGAGTGGTAGTAGTAGCCTTAATGTGGGAGCGCCCCCTAGTGACGGGGAGGAATTGGACGCGACTAAATTAGGGAGAAAATCGGGGAAAAAATCCAAAAAAAAAAAAAAACCAGTATATGCCAAAAAAACCATCTATAAACCAACTATGGTATATAGCAGTGTGATGTGAAGACATGTTATGCACAGACAAACCGGCTGATGGTGTTCCTGAGAAAAATCAGGGGAAGTGAGGGGTGGCGGGTGGTGTCCTAGAAATGCTTTTTGTGTATATTGTATTATGTATGTAGGTATCACATACTGTATCTCATGAGAACCTGACTGAGTGGAATAATGAGGTTAGTGATCATTCAATTGATTTGTGTCTTTGAATAGACCATTAGAATGTCAGGTATAGTGTATAAAAATGCAAGAAATGTTAGGGAAGGAAAACAGGAGATTATGATGATGTTATGGCTGTAGCAGGGTAGCGCAGTGGTTAAGGCATTGGACTACCGCTCCGAAGATCCCAGGTTCAAAACCCTACAACCAACAAGTTGCCACTGTTGGGCCCTTGAGCAAGGCCCTTAACCCTCAATTGCTTAGATGTACAGTACTGTATAATGAGATAAAATGTAAGTCGCTCTGGATAAGGGCGTCTGCCAAATGCCTAGATGTCTTGTATAAAAGGGGTTAAAAAAAATGGCAAATTTGTGCATGGTGAAATCCGAAATTTGTGGATGGTGAATGGAAAATATATGGCTTTTCAAATTTCTCTCTCTCTTTCTTTCTCATATCAATCACATTATCCAGTCCTCAATGTTTGGATATACAGCACCTTTCCTCTGAGGTGGAGTTTTATCAAGTGTAGTCTATAGTCGGGCTAGAAAGAAATCAGCCCCAGTCTCATACCTGCACTGCTAATAGCAACTCAGATGATGTAAGTGTCATTTATTTGTCTTAATTTTACACAAAAATAATGTGTTGGGTTTTAGGACTGTATTTTCGATATGCTCTATACAGTGCTTTTCAACCATCAAATAGTTCCTATACAATAAAAGTTTCTGACACAGAATTATTGTCCTTATTTGTTTGTTTATTTGTAGTTTTTTTGTCCTTGATGTTACCTTCAAGAAAATTGAACATCTTAGTGGAGAAGAAGAAAAGCTACGAAAAAAGCAATTTGCCATCTACAATAACTGTAGAAATCAGTTCATCTCACAGAACATAATGAAGGTAAAGCTCAGTATCAGTGTTAAGCAATTACATTCTTCTGCATCAGGAAAACTTAACCCATGCTGATCAGCGCTGAGGAAAGAGCCTTCAGTGTTACTTGTGAAACCTTCTGCATGAGCGCGTGCAATTACTGTAGATGCATCACACCAGAAATAATACACATTGTATTGGTGTGTATCACAGTATCACTATTTCTGGAAGAATAAAACATTAGCGTTGGCTAAGTAAGGAATGTTTCCCAGGGCTGACCTGTTATACTCACCATATTGGGTGAGAAATCCTTGTTCTCACTTGGCTTTTCTGGGTTGGCTTTTTTTTTCTTGTTAGAAAAAAAAAATAAAAGAAAAGGAGAGAGAGAAAGAGAGAGATGGAGCAAATTTTCTCTCGAGTGGTCCAGGACCTTGAACCTCAAGCTTCTCTAAAGAGGACTGAGTAAGAGAGAAAAAAAATAATAATTATATATGTATGTATGTATATATATACACACACACACACACACACACACACACACACACACACGTGGACAAAATTGTTGGTACCCTTCGGTCAATGAGAAAAACTCACAATGGTCACATAAATAACTTTAATCTGACAAAAGTAATAATTTAAAAAAAAATTCTATGAATGTTAACCAATGTAGGTCAGACATTGCTTTTCAACCATGCTTCAACAGAATTATTTAAAAAAATAAACTCATGGAACAGGCCTGGACAAAAATGATGGTACCCCTAGAAAATACTGAAAATAATGTGACCAAAGGGACATGTTAATTCAAGGTGTGTCCACTAATTAGCATCACTGGTGAAAATTATAGACAAGCATATTAAAGGTAAAGGCTATAAGACCATTTCCAAGCAGCGAGATGTTTCTGTGACTACAGTTGCACATATTATTCAGAAATGTAAGATCCATGGGACTGTAGCCAACCTCCCTGGACGTGGCCGCACGAGGAAAATTCATGACAAATCAAAGAGACGGATAATCCCAATGGTAACAAAAGAGCCCAGAAAGACTTCTAAAGAGATCCAAGGTCAACTTCATGCTCAAGGAACATCAGTGTCAGATCGCACCATCCGTCGTTGTTTGAGCCAAAGTGGACTACATGGGAGACGACCAAGGAGGACACCATTGTTGAAAACAAATCATAAAAAAGCCAGACTGGAATATGCCAAGCTACATGTTGACAAGTCACAAAGTTTCTGGGAGAATGTCCTATGGACAGATGAGACAAAAATGGAACTTTTTGCCAAGGCACATCAGCTCTATGTTCACAGACGGAAAAATTAAGCATATGAAGAAAAGAACACTGTCCCTACTGTGAAACATGGAGGAGGCTCTGTTATGTTCTGGGGCTGCTTTGCTGCATCTGGCACAGGGTGTCTTTAATCTGTGCAGGGTACAATGAAATCTCAAGACTATCAAGGGATTCTAGAGAGAAATGTGCTGGCCAGTGTCAGAAAGCTGGGTCTCAGTCGCAGGTCATGGGTCTTGCAACAGGACAATGACCCAAAACACACAGCTAAAAACACCCAAGAATGGCTAAGAGGAAAATATTGGATTATTCTAAAGTGGCCTTCTGTGAGCCCTGACCTCAATCCTATTGAGCATCTTTGGAAGGAGCTGAAACATGCTGTCTGGAAAAGGCACCCTTCAAACCGGAAACAACTGGAGCAGCTTGCTCATGAGGAGTGGGCCAAAATACCTGCAGAGAGGTGCAGAAGTCTCATTGACAGGAATCGTTTGATTGCAGTGATTCCCTCAAAAGGTTGTGCAACAAACTATTAAGTTAGGGGTACCATCATTTTTGTCCAGGCCTGTTCCACGAGTTCATTTTTTTTAATAATTCTGTTGAAGCATGGTTGAAAAGCATAGAAGAAGGGAGTAGGAGTCGGACAGTGCGCGGGTTTACTATTCTGGTCATAGTGAAGGGGCCGATGAAGCGAGGTGAGAGTTTACGTGAGAGCGTTCTTAACGGGATGTCCTTAGTAGCGAGCATGACCCTCTCCCCCACGCGGTACTTGGGCGCCTTGGTACGGTGCCGGTCTGTCTGTCGTTTGTACAACCTGGATGCTCGCAGCAGGCTTCGTCTAGCTCGTAGCCATGTCCGTTTGCACCGGCAGATGAAATCTTGGACAGAGGGGACCTCTACCTCCTCCTCTTGAGTTGGAAATAGTGGTGGCTGGTAGCCTAGACAGCAATGGAATGGGGAGAGCTCCGTGGAGGCAGATGGCAGGGAATTGTGCGCATATTCGACCCACGGTCGATCCATATTACTCCAGGTGGTAGCATCGTGCATGGTCATGCACCAGAGAGCGACTTCCATTGCTTGATTCTTTTGCTCCGTTGGATTGGGGGTGAAAGCCAGAAGACAGGCTAGGAGTGGCTCCGATGAGTTTGCAAAACGTCTTCCAGAAACGTGACATAACTTGAGGGCCTCGATCTGAGACTATGTCCGTAGGAAGACCATGAAGACGAAAGACGTGGAGGATCAGTTGCTCCGCTGTTTCCTTGGCAGAGGGGAGATTGGGAAGTGGAACCAGGTGGATGGACTTGGAAAAACGGTCAACGATGGTCATAATACATGTGTTCCCATCTGACGAAGGTAGACCAGTTACGAAGTCCAGTGAAATGTGAGACTAGGGGCGGTGCGGTATGGGTAAGCGTCTGACGAGACCGGCCGGGGGATGGTTATCATGTTTACAGCGGGTACAGACGTCGCAGGCTGCCACGAAGCTGGAAACATCCCTCCCCAACTTGGGCCACCAAAAGCGCTGCTGAATGATAAAGCCCGTTCGGGCTGAGCCTGGGTGGCAGGCCAATCTGGATCATGGCCCCACTCAAGGACCTGTGAGCGTAGACCGAGGGGAACAAAAAGACGATCAGGGGGAACGTTGCTGGGGCCGGGCTCCTGGGGCGATGCCTGCTTAACTCTAGTTTCAATGTCCATTTCCTCTGCTGCTACTAGACAACGAGAGGGCATGGAGTTATGGGGAAGAATAAACTGATGTGAGAGAGCATCCGGCTTGGCGTTCTTGGAGCCTGTGTGCTACTTTTTAAAGTAACTAATTACATTACAAAATTACTTTCAATAAAAAAGTAATCAGATACATTACAGCATTACCTTCTGATCAAAGTAAATAGTTAGAGTACTTTCCCATTGCAGAAAATGGAAACTCCTTTGTGATTCCTCATGCATGTTGTTTTAGTCACGACCTTTATAATTATTCTATTATTATCAGGGGCGTTATCAGGGGCGGGGGGGGGGCGCAAACACACACACACACACACACACTGACATAATCACTACTGTCTGGCTCACGGATTACATAAATTGTCTGAATAACTGAGTACACAAATGGCGGACCTAACTCGTTAGATATTGCATACATCAAAAAAATAATCCAAGTACTCTAACGCATTACTTTGTAATGTGTTACACCCAACACTGAACATCTATGTACTGTATACATATGTGTGAACCGGATGTGCCAAGGGATGGCAACCCCTTGCCGACAGCCGGCAAAAGACCAACAACAATATATACATGTCATCTATTCTTCTGTAATACATACAGATGTGTGATGACGGTATGCAGGTTCTGGCTTACTGAGTGGCGCTATATAACTATAGACTGACGTGTCAGACCTTAATTCATTCTTTCAAGGATTAATGAGCCGCAGCTCCTTTAGAGCCGCACGTAGTAGCGAATAAAATCAAGTGTAACATTGCACTTAAGCGAATTCATAATCACAGTACTAAAATTACAGTGCAAATGTAGAATAAAATTTTATTAGTATCGAATTTAAGCAAAGTAAATGTTAAAATCTAAAGGCTCACTGTGTTATCATGTGTAATTAGAAAGCCTATGCGTGTACACTGTAAACCCAAATGCTCAAAGTAATTAAACACATTGAGTACTGTTAACCTAAATAATTGAATGAGTGAGACTTTTATTAATGACTGAGCTGAAAGACGCAACAACCAGTCCCACCAAACCATTTCTACACCCCTTGAGTGGAGTTGAACAGACTTTCAGAAGCAATTTTAAACCGGTCCTCTCTGAAATAGTGGAATTTATTCTTATGCATGAGCCAGCCTCAGCTGCTTTAACAACTAGACTTTACATTAATAATAATAATAATAATAATAATAATAATAATAATACTCTCAGCACTACATATAACAATTGCATACTGTCTTAAGTTGGAAGTGGATTTTTGTTCTCCAAGCATAGTACTGAACATTTGTGCTAAATAAATAAATAAATAAATAAATAAACATTTGTCGGATCTGTCTACAGAAAATGGCAAAGAATTGTCTAGACTAAACTCACATGTCCCATGCAAATATATATGTTTGTGACAGGACATCAGTCGGTCTTTCCATCAGTCCGTCCTGTTCCATCAGTGTGATTTCTCAAGAACAAGTGCTTGTCTGTTTGTAGGATTTATTTGGAATTATCATTTTACTCAGTGATCTGATTTTGGAGCTGATCCAAACAAGGTAAAGGTCGCAGCAAGGACAAATGTCTGAATTCGGCTTGTTACGAGCTGGAGTTTTGTGGCTGAGGTTGGGGAGGTGTCAGAGTCAGAATTTACACACCGTGCTGACATTTCTCCCTAGTATTATATATATATATATATATATATATATATATATATATATATATATATATATATATATATATATATTTTTTTTTTTATTTTTTTTTCCCTCAGTCTTTTGCAGATTTTATATTTAATTAAACAAAAGAAAACAATATAATACAATTCATAGATACAGATAAAGATACTTGAAACACTAAACAGTTCCAGATGTGAAAACAGATATTAACAGCTTCACAGTGTTTGAACTTGACCTCATAACCTCCTCTCCCCCAACCCAGAGCCGTAACCCCTGAAGCACCACTGCTTCAAGTCCAACTTTGGTGGATTTTATGGATTTAATGATAAGTAAAGAACCTGAGGCAGGCTTAAAGCACTTTCATTAGGACCTGGTAGAATCTGCATTAATGAATGACTAACCTTTATACAGAACTAAAATATTTCTTTTCAGTTCTATAAGTATCATATGAGGGACTGAGAAATCTCTTCTATCTGTTTTAAAATCTGACATGTTAATTTCTCGCGCTTCGACTTCCTTTTATACTCCAGTCAAGTCTGTTCCTTTATGGACCGTAGCAGTTCGTAACTGTATTTACATGTGTATTATATTTTACCTATAAAGGATTTAAATTTATATGGCTTCCCATCAATAGCTAATTTTCCCAGTGATGTCTTCTAATCACTCAAAGCCTCCTAATCATCTGCAGGTTCTATTAATGAGATTAAGAGCAGAGGTGGATTGTTCTTCAAGCGCACAGATTTTCAATCAATTTTAATCAAATAAGTGCCTCTTTAAATAAGAAAGAAAGTAGGAAAAAAAGCTCATGAAGAAAAAAAATCATGAAGCAGGTTATTGTACAGTGGAGGACATTACTCAGAGTCTCCTGGTAAAGACCATGAGGCATCTGCGAGGTTTAAAATAACTGCAGCCATTACTGAATGGGTACTAATGTGGCATCTTACAGACAGAACAAGACACAGCAATTCAATCTGACACCTTGGGTAGAAAAAAAAAAAAAAAAGCTATTTCAAACTGTGGAAGAATATAGCAGCAGGTATTTATGTCTACCAGACCCTCCAATGATGATTCATATGATGAGGTTAATTTTCAGAGATTGTGTTCCTAGTGGCACAGAGTTTAGTCCGAGGTCTAATAAAACAAACAAAAATTGCATGCGTTGGAGCAATGTTGGCAGGGAATACAACTAGAGGGCGCCAAAGCGCCCTGAGACTCTCTCATTTTGTTTCCTTTTTTTTTTTTTCATTTGTAGATTTTTATGTTGAACTGTATTCCCCAGAATGCACCTCGGTCAGGTGATGCGGCGCTCACCTGAACCGAGGTTGCTCATTAATTTTGTTATTAAGTAACTGAGTTCAGTTAAGTCTTGTCTTGCATCTGTTCTTTTTGGGTTTCTGTTTGTTTTGGATTGCTGTCTAGTTCTGTGTTCTCCTGGCTCTGTCTGTCTCCTAGCCAGTCCGTCTCCTAGCCAGTCCGTATCTCTCTCTCTCCGTCTGTCTCTCAGTCTGTATGTAACCCCTAGTCTGTGTAGATCCTGGTTTTCACCTCTGCCACTATGCCTTTCCTTCGTCTTTCAAACAGCACCCGTAACAAATGTTATGTGCCTCAAAATCTTTCAAGGAGAGACTGGAATGCCGCCCCATTGATCTTCACAATGAGGAGAGCAAAGGAAAGAACTGCTAGAGCTTCTGTGGCACCTTTACTGAAGAACAGAGCCTGCCTTCACATCCCAATCGCCAAAGAGGAAAAGGTCGCTTGGAGGATCGTGTTTGGGCCCCTGATGACAGCCAGGAAAGCCACCCAGCCAGCAGACGTCAAAGCAAGGCCTGTCAGCGGGAGAGGTCTTCATCATGGGATCGTGCAGGAGAGCACGTCTGCGTGCTCCATCCTGCCACACTGCCCTCCATCACCTATTGCCAGCCATGTGCACACATGCCAGATTTTATTTGTATAGCAAAGCAGCTTTACACAATCAAAAGAAATTATGGACGTTTGTATGGAATGTAAATGTGTAAGAATCAAAATGATTAGATAGTGCCTGATGAGTGAGCCGAGGGCGACAGCGACAAGGAAAAAACTGTAAATATGTAAGGTCGACTGTAAATATGGAAAATGGAAAGCTGTAGGAGCACATGGCTAGAAACAAAGCACATAATCAGGAAATGCAGCAGTGAAAAAAACAGCTGCAAATTCCGAGTGGAATTAATGACAGTCAACATGTTCTGACTAGTCAAAATCGAGAATTCAGTCAAGAATTGTTACAATTTAGTCACCAGAGGAGTCTGTGTAGATGCTCCAAAGAAAAGGATTAAATCTTCCCTAATGAGTTGACTGGGTACTACTGTTACCACAAACATCGTTTGCTCTTCAAGGTACTCAGATTTCCTCACACAGGCTGTTTGATGTTTGATGAAATGGATGGACTTTGGTGACTTGAAATTCCTTCAGAAATAAACAGTTTAATTTTTACTACAAACCTGGAAGCATAAAAGAAGCCATGTAAACAATCTCCATTCATTACCGCAATTCATCAAGTTAATAGCGCGTGCTTGAATAACTGCATGCAAATAAAAGCAAGCAACAACTCGGCATCGTTGGGCGCTTTGATATTTTCCCCTCACAAAGAGCTACAACCATCATTACTACAGATATCAACCCTTCATAATGGCTCCAAACACACCGTGTACAAAGCAATATTTCATCACAGACTGTATTGAGTTAACAATGTGACCTCACACCAGGAGTGTATATATATATATAACAACAATGAAGAAACATGACAATTAAAGCGCTGCTTAAATCTCCACTTTATAATGTGTTCCTTTTGCAGATAATGCTCGAGCGGTCAGCTTGGCTAAACAAGGCTTTTTTCTTCCTTGTCTTCTGTTTCTTATGAGATTTTATTTTCAGTCTGAAAAAGAAAAGAAATTTTGAACTTGAATAGTTAGACATACATCATCCCGTATCCTTGGTATTCTGTAGCAGGCAGTCTGTGCTCTAATGGTTTTAATTGTCTGAGCTGCTAAAGCCTTTCGATATTACGAATAGCATAAATGACATTTGAAAACAGTTAAAGCTCAAGTTTTGTCTCCTGTCTGTGTGTTTGTACACACGTGGACAAAATTGTTGGTACCCTTCGGTCAATGAAAGAAAAACTCACAATGGTCACAGAAATAACTTTAATCTGACAAAAGTAATAATAAATAAGAATTCTATGAATTTTAACCAATGAAAGTCAGACATTGCTTTTCAACCATGCTTCAACAGAATTATAAAAAAAAATGAACTCATGGAACAGGCCTGGACAAAAATGATGGTACGCCTAACTTAATAGCTTGTTGCACAACCTTTTGAGGGAATCACTACTTCTTTTCTTCGTAAGGGAAATGTTTGGTCCATCTTTTGGGCGACTAAGGTCTTGTTTGGCAATCTTTTTCGCTTTTCTTCAACAAGCAGTTCCCTATCTTTTTCAAGAGCTATTTTATCCTTTCCCAAAGGGAAATCAGGAAGGTAATTCCTTTCATCTCTTCGTGTTTTTTTAATGTTTTGTTTTGGAGGCTGTCCTTCAGGAGAGTACTTGCCCCTTCTTCCTCCATTAACAGAGACATCAAGGCATCCAGCTTTACGGAGTTTTGACCGGTAATTGCCCATCTTAAATTTGAGACTATTTTTCCACCCTCCGCATCCTGTTGATGATCCTTGCTCCCGAAGACACGGATGCTTGTTGATAAGGGCTGTGGCAACTTCAGCAAAATCTTCATCAGTAGGGTATGCTTTATATGAGTACATGCACTCTGCCAACTTTTGCAGTATTTCATGTTTCATGTCTCTAGAAACAGTGAGATAGGTTCCATCCCTCATATGAAGTAGGTCTCCTTGTCGCAGTCTGTAGTTGATGTCGACCGAAAAGTCAGGAATCTCAAAAGACTTGGGCCACTGATGTTTGCTGGATGAGTTTGAACTGTCAGATGACAAAATGTCTGTATCAGAAGTGCTGTGGGTGGACTCTGCTCTGCTAGGCGTCTCATTTGCTGTACAAGTTGTCAGTTCGTTCATTTCAAAATTCACCAAAGTAACATGAGGAATAACTTTCAGTGTTGCTTTGTTAGGAAGATCACTCATATCACTGAGATTGCAGAGTGCATTATTGAAGTCAGGATCTTCATACTGTAATGTGAAGTCACAAGTCAACTGAAGTTTCTCTTTTACCTCAATTGTAAAAGCTTCTACCGAGCTAGGCTTATCTGGAACAGTTAATTTGCGTATATCTCCATCATTAATGATAATTCGGAGTACTAGTCCTTGGTCCATGCTGAGCATCCCTCAAAAAAAAAACATGACATGTTAGGTTAAGAAATGTGTTCTCATATATTCAGCATAAAATATACCGTTTTAATGTGACAAAAAGTTTTCCTCTGGCTCGGTAAGCTGAAAGAGGGAAAACATCGTTCAATTCAGACATTTCAGTAACTGAATGGGGACTTAAATGACTGCCACAAAGCTCATAGGACCTTAAGTGTTCATTATACCATGAGGTCAATTGTCTGCAGACAAACACAACATGAGTGTTAATAACTACAAGTTTTGTAATCTGTCTGAATTCTGGGAGACCAGAGCATGAGCCAGCTGAAACAATCATATCTGGTGCATACTTAATGCCATCCAAACATACTGAAGATGCCACCAGAACAGTGTTTTGCTGACCGTTCATCTGAATGAGGGACTGCTGCACATTGTCAGGGAATGAAGAAACAACAGCAGCTTTCAATTTTTGAATTTCCACTGGTGGTTTGAAAAAAGATGGAGAAGCTAAGTGGAAACCCATCATTCTTTGATGTCTTACTGCCAGTGTGAGACACACATTTTTGAAGTTTTGTGTTGCATGGACAATTTTTTTAAAGAATTTGTGTTTCCCCTCAAAGCGCATGGTCCAAACATCTATTAATGGTCCAAAAGTTCGAATTAGTTTGGGATAATGCTCTAGGTAGTGATGTTTGGGCCGAAGTCTTGTAGAGGGAAACAATGTCTGAAACAAATAGCGATGTTCAGAGATCTTCATTTCAAAAAAGGCCAGCGAGTCTTCTGAAAATCTTGGAGATGTGGCTAGTTCAACCACATCTTTAAGAGTCATGATCAGCTCCCAGAACAGGTCACCTTCAGGAACATTGTGTCCAATCAAAAAAGGAAGTAATCTAAGAAGAGTCCAATTTTCATGGGCATTGCCTAAAATTGTTGACTTTGCTGTGTGATTCTTGGGTATAATTTGAGGCTGGTCTGTTTTATCTGTAAATGTGTAAGGAAACTCTTTGATTGCCTTATTCAGAGACTCCAAAGAAATGTATTTTTGGTCAATTATCTTCTGAAAACATAGTGATAATTCAAAAGGCACAAGACCTTCTAAAAGATCGTGCAAGATATCTGGTGGGAAACCATTCACTACATGAAAATGTTTCAGATTCTCACTAAGTATGCAGCTGGACTTAACCCCACACTCTTTGGACAGAGTGGGATTCACAGCAACATCTTTTACGTGCTTGTCATGAGTCACTTTTGTTCGGAGCTGGGATAAACCAGACTGTACTTCACTGACCTGCAGTTCATCCCTGGTGGCCATGCAGAATCTGCACATATGATTAGCCGTAAAACTCTCATAAAAACCTGCAAGAGAATGAGCTGCCAAATTGTCTGCTGCTACAAACAATACAGTGCCTTTAATGCTTGCTCCAAGCTGTTGCAGGTAAAGGCCCTGCTCCTCAAGTGTTACAAGATCTTGGATAAGAGGATGGAGAATTTTGCCATAACCATGCTCCTTGACCACACTGGTCTTACAAAGGATGGCAAGCTGTATTGAATGGAGAGACGAACGATACTTTGGATGCAGATTGTGGAGTAACCAGTAAATGGCACACATCTTGTGTTTTTTTTTAGATGTTCCCAGGGGATTTGCCACTTCAAAATCATCAATGTACAAGCAAAGTGCAATGCGGAACTCTTCTTCAATGAAGAATGGATTTTCCTTAAAACATGAACCATCTCTGTAGGAGGTATAATCAGGTGACTGTCCCACTTCAGTTGATAATGCTTTATCCATTATGTTTCCATTGCTTAACATTGCATGCAGCATCTTCAAAATTGGGACATAAACGACGGTTTGCGAACTATTCATTTTATATTCAACTGGCATTACAATTGGGAATTCTCTCAAGGCATGTGATTCTCTCTTTGCAGAAGTAGACAATGATCCATCATTACTAGTGCATTTAAGGAAAGCATTTGATTCATTAACGGCACTGATGACCTCACTCACAACTGTTTCTGAAACGTCACCACAATATTTCCTAAGAACTGGCAAAATTGTGCTCTTTAGAAGCGGCTGAGATAACAGAAATATCTGATTGATTTGTTCTGTCACTTCCTTCAAAGCAGTCTCTGAAATGTGGAGTATAGTTTGCATCTTTAGAAAAAGAGAAGCAATGCAATGTTCCAGCTGGCTCTCAAGTTCTTCTCCTGTTTCAGTGAAAGGAATTTCAAGATCCTCATCATGAAGCAGTTCCTCCACAAATGTGTCTTCACCAATCAGTGTGCTACTAGCAACATGATTCACTATTGAGGGCTTAAATTTACAATCCATGTCATGCTGCTTTGATCTATGCGCATTAAAAGTTGAATAAACATTACTTTCAAAATGACACCCTTCGAATGGGCACACAACACTTTGCTGCAGTTTTACATGCTTTCGGAGGTGAGTAAAAAATTCGGCCTTTGTACAAGGTTGTGCAAAATCGCATAACTGACAGTGAAACACCTCTTTTTCAACACTTATTTTCCCAAAATCTGATGCGTGCCAAGTGGATAAATGCACTTTTAGAGCATTAAAAGACTTAAATGTGCACAAACAGTCTTTGTACAAGCACGGGACTGGTGATATACGAGTGTAATTTCCATGATTTAACCTGTAGTGCTTCAGTAAAAGCACTCTTCTGTCTGTGTGATATGAGCAATACTTACACGGCCAAATAGACGGCATTGGACTACAAAATGTCCGAAGTCACAGTTTCGCTGGTTATTATCCTGCGCTCGATTAATTCCTCCTTTGCTGATGAAATGCTGACAAAAACGTCTTTTCCCAAGCGAAATTGCCGCGATACACGAGGCCTTTCTCTAACGGCTGTTACCCCCCGCAGTGCAAAACTTTCCATCCAATTAAAATCGCTCTTCTTCTTCTTCTTCGCTTTCCGCGAGTCTTGCTCGCCGATTTATTATTTTTTTTAATTGCGGGTTTCTCAACAACTTAATTTGCGCATTTAGCCACCTATTGTCCTGGTGTACAATGTGGACGAAGTTTAGAAATTACATCGTTTTTTTCTATATTATATGACGCCATACTCTTAGTGATATTTAAAACGCTTTTAATCATTTTAACATTGCTTGTTTTGGTTTTAAATGATGTAGTGTGAATCTTGAACATTGATAACATGCATGATGAACTTCCCTTTTTAAAATACTCATTATTAAACAATCTTTTTTTTTTTTAAACAAAGCACATATTCTTATCAATCGGATTCATATTTCTTATTGTTCCTCTACTGACTTTTATTCATTAATTTAGATTTTGTGTTTGGATTAGCCAATGTAGGTTCTTCAGGTAGGATCTTCCAACTATAAGCTAAAATGATAGTAGAACGGAAACTGGCCCAATACACAAAGTTTTCTGAACAAAATGGCACTCAAACAAATCATATTACAGTAACTAGAGATATTTAAGTAAATAAGACTTTGAAGGCAAATAGTAAGGATTACTACATATACATCAGTAAGGTAAACAAACAACTCCACATTAAGTAAAGTCAACATGAAGAAATAAGTTAAAATAATTGTTAGATTTTACAGTGTACCATTGGGATTATCCGTCTCTTTGATTTGTCATGAATTTTCCTCGTGCGGCCACGTCCAGGGAGTTTGGCTACAGTCCCATGGATCTTACATTTCTGAATAATATGTGCAACTGTAGTCACAGGAACATCTAGCTGCTTGGAAATGGTCTTATAGCCTTTACCTTTAACATGCTTGTCTATAATTTTCTTTCGAATCTCCTGAGACAACTCTTTCCTTCGCTTCCTCTGGTCCATGTTGAGTGTGGTACATACCATGTCACCAAACAACACAGTGACGACCTGGAGCCCTATATATAGGCCCACTGACTGATTACAAGATTGTAGACACCTGTGATGCTAATTAGTGGACACACCTTGAATTAACATGTCCCTTTGGTCACATTATTTTCAGTATTTTCTATTGGTACCATCATTTTTGTCCAGGCCTGTTCCATGAGTTTATTTTTTTTAATAATTCCGTTGAAGCATGGTTGAAAAGCAATGTCTGACTTTCATTGGTTAACATCCATATAATTTTTTTAAATTATTACTTTTGTCAGATTAAAGTTATTTCTATGACCATTGTGAGTTTTTCTTTCATTGACCGAAGGGTACCAACAATTTTGTCCACGTGTGTAGCTGTAGATCAGGTACATAGTCAGAAGGTCTTACAAAAATCCACCTGAACAGATTTATTACTTGTAAATAAATCCATTATAAACACAAACTAAAACAATACACAGTACTGAACTCATTCATATACAAGGCTTAGCCATGCTAACACTTTCATACTAGCCGACCTTGGCTATAACAACCTCCAACAACAACCATAAACTCAAGCACTCCAGCAGCACAGGAGGTTCTGGGAAGGTTTAGGTTCCCCTGTGGTTCCCTTTGCAGTTCTGAGATCCTCATCACATACAGTGTGATTACTTTCTGTGAAAATACAAAAGTGTTTACTGGCATCTTTAACTGTTGAAACAGTTTGTGACCATCATTGACATAAACCCTTTGTGTAAGAAAATAATTATTTTAAGGCAATTTACCAAATTTATTTTTTTTTTTCTCATTCAAGCTTTCTCAGTGACGCTGTAAATGAAGTCAGGTAGCTAAGACTACACACTACAAATGCTCTTCATTTATCTCCAGGACATTTTAAACACATTTTAAACATATTTAACTCTCTCTCTCTCCAGTGCAATATATTTTCACCTTTTCCATCCTTCTTTTGTCTCTCTTCTGTCGCTCGACCTGTTCCTTTTCTGAAGCACAAATTGAAACACTTTACCTCAGACATGTTCAAAGCTCTCCAGTGAACCTGTTGATCCGCTCAGATCATAGCTGCTTTCATCTAGAAGCCGTCCTGCGGTGCTCAATACACACTTATTAAGGGTCTAAACATTCCTCAGTTTATTCTGTTAGGTTGGAGTTCCTGGAGAACCCACACTTTTGGCTTTGTAACTGTGTTCCTGGTACACAGATGTATAAGCTAGAGCGTTTGTACACTCAAAAAAAAAAAAAATTAATACAAAAAGTTTGTATAACCAAAAAAACAAAAACAAAAAAACACACACACACAAACGTGCAACTATGAGTTATAATGACTCTGAATTCTTACACTTGATTTGTCAGAACATGTTCAATGATTTTCTGACAGTAGAGCAGCCATGATTTACAGTTTATAATAACACACACTTTACAAACTACGTGTATTCCTCCTTTCCCATTTCAATTCCTCAAAGAAGGATGAGTGTCTGCCTCACTGCCAGCGGTAACGGAATTCAGTTTCCACGATGGTGAGGAGAAAGCTGAGACCACTGAAAGATACAATAACATATTCACCAAAATGTAATAATTTAAGACATGGTGGGGATACAGGGAGCTGGAAAAGTCAACGCAAACAATAAAACTTTGTTGGGTTTTCTGATACTGTACATATTGAAGCCACAGAGCTTTGAGCGGAAAAACTGAATATTTGAGAGAAACCATGTTGAGGAACAGTGGCATTTGCACCAGACATGCTACTGTAGCTCCTTTACTTTATCTGAATATGATGATTAACATAAAGAAAAAGACTTTCTCTAAAATGCCATATAATAACCTGCTTACCAGGTTTGATATGAGGTGGTTTAACATCAGAATTAGTTATATGTATTAATTAATACATTTTGTAATATTTTAAGAAGTCAATGAAAAACCTAATGTTTTGGTGCATGTTTATTTGAATCACAATCATGTTTAAAATCACATGTTAGATTTTTTTACATTTTTTTACATTTTTTTTTTGGCAAAGCTTTATAAATCCACTTCCTGCAGATTTGTCTAAATATTCCATTTAATATTAATATGTTGGTTATGTTTTGGTTGGTTGTGGTTCTCTTTAATTGTTTTCGTATGGAGTCACAGCAGAAACTTGGAGCATTATTCGCTCATAGAACTTTTTTAATTACAAAGATTGTTGATCAGAAAAAAAAAAAAAAAGCATTAAAAACAATACAAAAGTTTCAGTTTGCAGCATCATCGCAGTCATCAGTAGTTGTCTACAGCGCCTTATCATAGATGTCCATGACTGCTGGGGAAACTGCAACAGCAATAACTGACCGTAGCACCACTTTTCTTGCCTCTTACATTTTTAAAACATCTAAACATATCCTGTTTATTCTCGACGGCGGTCATTTTGTGCAGCTTGTAATTTTGCTTTCTTGATCGTGTAACAGAAAAGAAGACATGTGATTTATGGATACATTAAGGTTTGTTGTAAAATCTGATCATTCGTGCTCACATTCTGGCAAAAACATTTAAGTTCAAAGCTTCTGAAAAAAAGAATACGGGGTGGTTTTTAAATTATTATATATTTTTTTGTTACAGACAAGCTTGTGTGCCTGAGGAAAATAATTTTGTCAAATATTTAATTAATTAATTAATTATTAAATGTGAAGCAGACCGAGAGACGATGCACAAATGAAGTGAGAGTCGCAAAATACCATGTATTTAATTTTAGTTTGGAACTGTTGATTAAGTTGATTGAAAAGGGTGACTGGACATTTTAGTGCAGGTCTTTTCTCAGACGGCTTTGTTCTTCACACTGTTACTCCTTTATCAAAGTTCAACAGTGACTATGTGTAATGCTGAATAGTGACATTTCACATGGTTGTTTAACATGATGCTTTTATAGTTACTGGCTGATTTGCTAATGTTAGTAGGTGAAGACAAAACATGCTATATATATTACACACATCCTGTATACTACAGTATTATACAGTAAATATTTTTACACTATTCTTACTACTGCTCAACAACTTTACTGCTAGATTCATAGCACAGGGGCTCTATTAACCCATCTGTCGCCTCACTAGTTGAACTCGTTACCCACAGCAACTCTCAAGACCTTTATATTTGAAGATAAGTGTGAAGTAGACGGAGAGACAAACCACAAATGAACCAGGCAACAAAAACAACAAACAAACAAACAAACAAACAAACAAACAAACAGGCAAACAAATAAATGCTAAGTCATGGATCTGTGACCACTTGCAACAATGATGCCTGTTTTTTGGTTTTGCTTTTATTGTTTAAACAGAATTTATTTTTAAATGTTTTTTTTTTTATTATTATTTATTTTCTCAACTGATTCCCTAAACTTGCCTGATTAATTTTCACATAATTTTGGCCCATATTGTTTTTTATTCTCCATTTATTTATAGATTTCCACTTGCCATTATTTCTTGTTTTATTCTAAACACATGGATCAGATTTTTCTCCAAAGGCTTTGATTGTACATTTATCTTCTTTCTTTAATAACTGTTTCACAGAAATCTCAGTGGAATGGGAAGCTGGGAAAACAAGTACTGAGCTTATTTTGAACCGATTGTTTCACGTGAGGTGTTGGTTCTAAGAACTTTTGATGATGTGTGACGGCAGGGAAACAATGCCGTAACGATCCGTTACAAAGCACAGACTCGCTCTTTGCTTTTTGAGGCAGAGGAGATCTATTCAAATGTGGAGAATGGCTTGTTATTCAGGGTATCTCACCACACACACACACACACACACACACACACACACACACAGACACACAATGAAGTGATGTGAGAACTGAGCAGATTATCCAAGGAGGGGAAAAAATGAACCCGTTGGCATGGGAACACAGAAGTAATTAAATCCAACAATAATATGACACAGACAATATGCAGGCCTTAAAACTCATAAATACTGATTACCTCACACATCACATGATGCACTCTCTCAGAATCAAACTTTCCACCTCCACCACCAAGTTTTCTGTGAAACTCTTTCACACACAAAAAAATAAATTAATAAAAAAAAATAAAGTTTGTATGGAATTTGTATAAAGTTGTATGAGCGTGTACCGTATGAATCGAAAAGATCAGATTGTCCCTGATGAGCAAGCCGAGGGCGACCGTGGCAAGAAAAAACTCCCTGAGATGGCAATAGGAAGAAACATTGAGAGGAACCAGATTCAACACGGAACCCATGCTCAAGTTCAATACAACAGTTGATGCCTTTAAATTAAAATGGAGTCCAGTTTGTTATTAGAAGCACAGGTAGACTGTAGGAAATTCCAGTCCTGAACTATCGAGCGATCTGCTCCTTTACCAAAGGCAAATTTGTTTTAAAAAATGCATGGCTAAATAAATAGGGTTTTAGTCTAGACTTCAACCCTAACCCTGCGTTCACACCGAACGCGGCGAGAGCGTCGGAAGTCATTCATTTTCAACTGGAGCCGCCAGCGAGGGGCGGCGAAAACCGGCGCGGGGTGGCGCGGTGAGGGCGACGAGAGCGGCGAAGGGAGTTGAAATCAGCTCAACTTTAGGGTAATGAGCTATGACGCGGTTGAGCGGCAACCAATTAAAAGGGAGGTACTCCGCTTGAGAGGATTCCGCGGGATGCAGTCCTGTAACTTTTGTTCCGGCGACATTACTTCCCAAGCAAAATGGAGGAGAGGTTGATTTATTAAGGCCTCATAAGATCAACAAGCTTGATTGCTTTGCGGCCGCTTTAAATACAAGAAAGGCATTCGGTCTACGTCAGAGCGGCCAACAGCGGCGAAGAGCGGCGACGGCAGGGCAGCGAGAGCGAACTCAGGGTTAGACTGTGTCTGAGTCCTAACTTTGTAAGGGCTTTGTAAGAAAAAGCTCTGTCCCCTGCTGTAGTTTTCATAATACGCACTACTGACAAGCAGCCTGCATCTTTTGATCGAAGTAGGCGTGGCAGATTGTAAGACACTAGCAGTTCACTAAGATACTATGGCGCGAGACCATTTAATTCTTCATACAACAAAAGTAGTATTTTAAAATATATGTAGTATTTGACTGGGAGCCAATTCAGTGAGAATAGGATTTGGGTTATGTGCTAGTATCTTCTGGTTCTAGTGAGGACTCTCACTGCTGCATTCTGGACTAACTGAAGATTGTTAATGCACTTAGTTGAACAACCAGATAGTAAGGTGTTATAATAGTCCATCCTAGAGGTGAAAAGCATGAACTAGGCTTTCTGCATCGTTTAGTGACAATATATTCTTTATCTTGGCAATATTTCTAATGATATCCTGGTAATATTATCTACATGTGCCTCGAAAGAAAGACTGGAATCTATAATCACACCTAAGTATTTTACTGTTGCGCTTGATGGAACAGGAACGCCATCTTAAGTTACAGTGTGAATAAAAAGCTTACTTCTATTGTAGCTGCATGTGGTCCTATGACTAGAACTTCTGTCTTTTCAGGATTAAGCAGAAGGAAGTTAATGAACATCCAGTTTCTTATGTCCTTCACACATAGCTCAACATTATTAACCTGGGCTTTCGCATCTGGTTTTGCTAAGACATACTGTAAGTGTGTGTCATCAGCATAACCATAAAAAATTTATACCATGCTTATGAAGTATGTTGCCCAGAGAAAGCATGTAAAGAGAAAAAAGCAGTGGGCCTAAAACTTAACCCTGTGGAACACCAAACTCGAACATGCAGAATAGTCACCATTTAAATCTACAAATTGATAATGGTCAGATAAACAGGATCTAAGCCATTCCCTTAATTTCTACTATATTTTCCAATCTGTGAAGGAGAATACTATGATCGATGGTGACAAAAGCTATAGTGGCGCAATCCTGATCAAAGGCCAATAGGAGATTGTTCATTACTTTAACAAGTGTTGTCTCTGTGCTCTGATGAGGCCTAAATTCTAACTGATATAGTTCGTGTATGATATTTCTATGTGTATATGAACGTATCTGCTGCTCTACTATCTTCTTCCAGAATCTTCACGATAAAGGTGAATGGACTAGCAGACCACCTCAAAGGAACCCATGAATCTGTCACCCTCCAGCAAACGACTATGCTGACAACGTTATCTCTCTTGGTGGTGGTACAAAGCAGCTGGAAGCGTCAACTGGTCAAAAGAGGAAACCCAGATGGTTTTCACCAATCCCGACCTCAAAGCCGTTGAACAAGGAAAAGACAGTTTCACAACATCAATAAGCAAGAAAGAAGCAGTTACACAGCTGTAAGTTACTGTTCTGGAGATTTCTGTAGTGGTCTTATTTCTTGTTAATTTTGCTATGGTATTAAATAAAAATCTAGAATCAGTTTTGTTATTTTTTTTATAAGAGTGGAGAGATACATCGATCTAGCAACACTAAGAACTTTTTCATAGTTCAGGATGCTCTCCTTCCATGCTATTTGAACTACTAACAATTTAGTTCGATGTCATTTACATTCTAATTTTCGAGCAGTCTGTTTTAAAGTTCGTGTGTGGTCATTAGACCAGGGAGTGAGTTTCTTATCTCTTTTCCTTTTAACTGGAGCTACATTATCTAAGCTATACTGGAATGTTGACTCTAAATATTCAGTCACCTGTTCAAGTTCTGTGGGGTCAGATGATGATCCAATCAAAGTTTGGCAAAATTTTATTTTTCCTTGATATGTTTGTGAAAGAGAGACACATTTTGCAGAATCTTGCTCACTCGACTATGTGTTGTCACATGTTATAATCACCAGTAAATTAGACATGAAATCTGATGCGCAATGTTCATGATGTTTTCACCTACAATTCTGCTACAAGTACAGCTACAAACTAATTCTTCACTTACACAGTTGTTCATGACTTAACAACTTTGTTTACACAACCTATGAACCCATCACACACTTATGTACTATTCATCACCATACACAGCATAGTATCTATGGAAAGATATTGGAAGTCCATACTATCCAGTATTAGACCATTTGATTTTAAACTTCCCTATCTTAATGTGTGTTATAACTTTATGGCTATCGCTTTTCTGTGGTTTTTATTTTACTCTCTGTGATTTAGATTATTTAACATACAATCAACTGAATCACTGAAATGATGTAATTTAAGGAACGTTAAAATACTGCTTTAATTTTCTCAGCTGTTTCTTGTGACATGCTTGAGTACCTTTTGACAGACAATGAGAGATCAAAAGGGAGAGAATCAGCAGAGGAAAGAAGGCAGGAAGGCGCCTATTAGTCATTATCAAAGTAGCGTAGTAATGACCATGAGGAGAGACTCTTAATGACGAAAATGACGATTGTTTGTTATGTATGATTTGAAGGCGTTATGAAATATATGTGAAAAAATGTTTTCTAGGAAATTTGTGTATATAGTACTGTGACCCTAAAGGGGTAAATGATTGAGCAAAAGGCGGGGGGAGAGTCAATAAACAAAAACATTTTTATTACACATGAAACAATAATAAGAATATTACATCCTTTTACCATTACAAGGTTACATCCTTTGCTTCACGAATTGGAATTGTTGACTTATTACCCGGCTTTGATCTTTTGCTTCCGTTTTCGACTTCGATTTTTCGACTTCGCCTAAATCCTCAGGATTACTGCAACTCTGACTACAGCTGCTTGTTTCCGAATTCAAGTGTGATCACCAGCGCTTCGATTCGCAACTCCGACCTCCTTACGGCTGCTCTCTCTCTCTCTCTCTCAAACTGCGCGTCGGATCCAGCCCACGCGTTGCAGCTTTGATCTCACCACCCAGCCACGCTCACTCTGCTGGCCACTGCTCACGCTCTGTCACTCATCCCTTAACCCCTGCCTACAGCCACTACCAATCCATGCCACTGCTCAGACAACACCCCAAGCACTGGTTCTCTGATTACTGGTTCTCCCTCTTTTCTATCCTTCACATTTTTGCATTAAAATCAGTTAAACTGAGTCTTATCTGTTTTGTCAGATTTTTTTGTTCTTGGATCCAAACATTGCCAGAACAAATGTCACATCTGCAGCACTACAGCTTGGTCCTTTGCATCAGTTTAGCAGCTCACATCTGCAGAAAATAAAATGCAGCCCTGCAGCATGTTTCAATTAGTCAATTCAGAGTCAAATCATTTTCACTGTGGTGGAATTCACCTCAAAGCATGGAACCTGTAGCTTCTCCTAACCTGAGAAACATCTCAAAGACTTAAGTGGCAGTAGATCCTTAAGTGAATGATTTGACAGACAATAAATGATTTTATGAACTTCATTTTATCTCTAATCAACTTTTGAATCAAAGTACGCTATTCTTCTGAACAATTTCTGGATGACCCATTTTACTCTGATTTTCAGAGAGAAATGCACAGGATAACCTTTTTTGCTTTTATCCTTAAATAAGGTGAACTTGTTTGACACCTGTTTTTCACAGAATAATTTACCTCTCTAATTGAACTCCACACTGCTATTATTTTGAACATCCCCCTTTTCAATTAATGATTCAATTATACAGAATCAGGTGCATGCAAGTCATAACTGTTGGGTCTGTTGGTTTTCTATTACTCCAGTATACCTACAAGTAAAATATTTACCATGAAGAAATGTCATTTCTCCCAAAAACAATTACTGATCTGGTTACTGATGTTGGACTGCTATTATTTTGAACACAACAGTATATTACTTACAATATTTTTACATCTCGTCGTGCATGTTCTCCATAGTCATATTAACCATCTCTTATATTAGCTTCATATTAACCGCAGGATGATGAGGATTGTGATGATGATGAGAATGAGGCTGGTGAGGATGGTGAAGACATTAAAGATAATGAGGATTATGATGGTGAAGATGATGAGGATTTAAAAGATGGTGAGGATGATAAGGATGGTCACGAGAATTATGAGAATGATGACGATGATGATAAAGATGTTGAGGCTAGTCAACATGGTGAAGGTAATGAGGATGTTGAGGGTGGTGATGATGCTGAAGGTGATGAGGATGAAGAATGAAGTGTATAATTGGGCTGTGGATGATGAGGGTACTGAAAATGGTTAGAATGATGAAGTCCATGAAAATGACGAGCATGGTGAGAATGGTGAAGATGCTGAAGATGATGACGACAGTGAAGATGTTGAAGATGGTGAGGTTGAAGATGATGAGTATGGTGATAATGATAAAGATGATGAGGATGGTGAGAATGATGAGGCTGGTGAAGATGGTGAGAATGTTGAGGGTGGTGAGAATGATGGTGTCATGAAACATACTGTACAGCACACAAGCTTTTTAAGGGACTTGAAATGCTGAAACTAATGGGTTCTGGTCAATATCTCTTTTCTCCATTATTGGAAGCCCTTATAGCCTTACCCTCATGAGAACAGAAGACAGAGCAGATGGTAATGAGCAGCTGGTGGAAAGAATAGCATCTGAGGAGTACCTAAACACTCAACACGACCAACAGTGTTAAAATGTAACACTATAAAAAAAAAACTTAAAATGTCCAGATGTAAAATTTTTATTTGAAGTCAAAGACTCTAAGTGACGATTCAGTTCCTCACTACAGTGTTGTTTATGCTGCTAATCCTGATGGTATATGATTTAAGACGCTCATTAACAGTAAGACAGTTTAAAATATTTAACAGCTAAGGTTTAAAGGCTTCTTAACAAATGGTCAATTCAGCATTCAATAAAGAGGTTGCCTTGATAGCTAATGGGGAAAAAAAAAAAAAAAAATGAAGGGTATGGCAGCACGGCCCAGTGAACCGCTACCACCTGTCTTCTTCTGTGTTTCATTACAGACATCGCTTCTCATTTCTCTAAGCCAGATTGTCTCCTATTTAACGTTTCCAGGATTCTGACTTGTTTCTGCATTCTCATGTTTTATTATGGATCTGACTTCTTCTTCTGCCATGTTATCTGAGCTTATCTCTCTAACTCATTCCTACCTCCATCCTCTCTCTGCAGCCTAATTCATAGATTTTTCTCCCACTAGTTCTAAAGGTTGATGACTGGGACATCCAAAGGTGTGTGGAGGATGAGTTTACCCTGGGTTAGGTTAGGAAGGGAATCACAGATGATGTATACAGTATGGACAGATGTTGAGTATTGACTCTACCAGGTGTGTCGTGGTAGATAAAGGTGTACACTGAGGCTAGTAATAGACTGGTCAAAGCTATAACTACAAGGTGTAATAATTAGTGGCACCAGAAGGCTTCAACACCTTTGCAGGTTCAAGCAGTATTTAAACCGTGATCTTGAAGCGTAAAAAGGATCGTTTGTTTAGTGGATTCTGTCGTGGATTAAATGAGCTCTAACACCCGACTGTGTTTAATGCAGGCAGGGTTGTATTTAGAGCTCCATTACAAGTGCACAGTGAAGATGTAATACATGAAAAAGCTGACTGAACTACTTAAAACAACTTCATTAAAAAAATTCGCTGGGTCCACTAAGGTTTAATTACTGAACAGACTTGCTAATGCAAGTTAACACGCACTGAAGTTGGCGCATGTGTGATGGGTGCCGCGAGCATTTGGAACCTCATGTGGATTAGCAGCGCGTTTCTCCACCTCACAACAGGCAACTTTTTCTTTTACACTTTGGCAAGTGTATATATTTATATCGAAGTCCTTTTGTACAGTAGCAATCGTCTTAACATAAATGAGCGTTACTAAATGGCGCACTTTGCGAAGTTCATAGAGCTTGCTGCAATTTAAACTTGGTACTCAAAATATGCAGTATTTGTGTCAAGAATGTGTTTGTAATCTTTGCATTTTACATTTCAGGACACATTCTCTCAATATCCGCCCGGATAAACACATTTCCAGACTTCTTCGCAAGACCTCAAACTATTCCATTTCATGCACTGTAAAAAAAAATTAATCTTGACTTAACTCAAAATTTCAAGGCAACTTGCTGCACAGCTTTTTTGAGTTAACTCCACTTTTAACCCAACTTGTTGACTTAACTCAAAAAAGCTGTGCAGCAAGTTGCCTTGACATTTTGAGATAAGTCAAGATTAAATTTTTTTACAGTGTAGGAACAGACTGGACAAGGCAATTAAAAAGGCTGGATCTGTGCTAGGCATGGAGCTTGACTCGGTGGATGTAGTAGCGAAGAGGAGGATTCTGTCCAAAGTACAAACATTTTGAACAAGCCTACTCACCCGCTATACAGTGTTTTCGCTGACCAGAGGAAACAGAGCGCCACAGGAGATCTTTTCTCCCAACGTCAATAAAATTAATTATACAACTCTTCTCTGTAACTCATACACTATGTGGGTATTCACTGACAGTAACAGTAACACAACAGGACAATAATACTTATCTGTATTAATAATATGATAATTGCAATATTACATCTCAATAAAATATGTAATACAACATTAAATATAATAATACAATATTACATGCATATATTAGATTACTGTGCAATATTTACAAATGCTCTTGTATTAACTTGGTGTGCAAATTGGTACTTACTGTTTCAGGACTCTTTATATTTGATTATTATTATTTTTTTTTACTTTTACTTTCTACTTAATAACAAGGGTGAGCAAATGTAACCAAGAATAAGCAATTTCCCTCTGGGATTAATAAAGTTCTTTGAATCTTGAAATTTTATTCCTAAAAAGATTTTTATGTATCATGCGTAATGAAAAACACCTTGTTTCATTTTGTTTTTCAGTTTGTTTTTCTGGGTTTAGAGTCAATTGAATGTCCACTTGGAGCAATCTTTTCAGCTTTTCAGCTCTACAGTCGTGGCCAAAAGTTTTGAGAATGACACAAATATTAGTTTTCACAAAGTTTGCTGCTAAACTGCTTTTAGATCTTTGTTTCCAGTTGTTTCTGTGATGTACTGAAATATAATTACAAGCACTTCATATGTTTCAAAGGCTTTTATTGACAATTACATGACATTTATGCAGAGAGTCAGTATTTGCAGTGTTGGCGCTTCTTTTTCAGGACCTCTGCAATTCGACTGGGCTGCTCTCAATCAACTTCTGGCCCAAATCCTGACTGATAGCAACCCATTCTTTCATAATCACTTCTTGGAGTTTGTCAGAATTAGTGGGGTTTTGTTTGTCCACCCGCCTCTTGAGGATTGACCACAAGTTCTCAATGGGATTAAGATCTGGGGAGTTTTCAGGCCATGGATCCAAAATTTCAACGTTTTGGTCCCCGAGCCACTTAGTTATCACTTTTGCCTTATGGCACGGTGCTCCATCGTGCTGGAAAATGCATTGTTCTTCACCAAACTGTTGTTGGATTGTTGGAAGAAGTTGCTGTTGGAGGGTGTTTTGGTACCATTCTTTATTCATGGCTGTGTTTTTGGGCAGAATTGTGAGTGAGCCCACTCCCTTGGATGAGAAGCAACTCCACACATGAATGGCCTCAGGATGCTTTACTGTTGGCATGACACAGGACTGATGGTAGCGTCACCTTTTCTTCTCCAGACAAGCCTTTTTCCAGATATTGTTGTTTCTTTCTGAGAGGTGAAAATCTTTGAGAAACAGAAAATGATTCCATCGCCGGTATCTGAGGAGCTTCGCACCGTTTTTAACCTCGTCCTCATGCTTCTTCCTCGCTTATGTGCATTTCTCCACAGACTCCACTCTGTTGTTCGTCGTCTGTGAGGATTGAACAGAGCTGAAGCCGACTTTGGAGGGATGTTTAGTCAGTCAGAGGGAATTCGACTGATAATCGCCCCACGCTTGCACTCTAGCCGAGCAAAATACATATTTATGAACACACAGAAGTCATCTGGAGTCATCCAAGTAGAAAAGAAAAAACTCTTTCATACCATTTTTCCGTTATCCCTCAGCATCAGAGTGAGTTAAACAACTTCACTTCGTGCTAAAGTTTGAACCCGTTTCAAAGGTAAGGAGATGTTTACTGTATTTAACTGTTATGGAAGGAATCGCCAGTGTCAGTCAGAGATAAACAAGTATTCTGACTCACTATACACGAGTCAAAAATTATCCGCACACTGGCTATAGAATTTATTTTAATGAACTTTATAAAAAAGACATATACATAATCTCCTTGCTTTTCATTACACTTTGTCAATCTCTCAACAAGCTTTCCTATTCGCCCAAGTAAAAATGTTTTAAGCCGAGTTGTTAAATGCACCACTGTGAATCTTAGTCCTCATAGGGCTGCTTTCAGGGGACCAAACAATGGAAAGTCTAAAGGCCTGAGATCAGGGCCCGTATTCACAAAGTTTCTTAGAATTCTCTCAGAGAGCTCCTATCTTAGCCTAAAAAGTCCTAGCTGGGAGTCTTAGAATAAAAGTGATTTAGAAAACTTCTTAGAGCAACTCTGAGTAAGGAAAGTACAAAAACCTTTATCTTAGTGAGGAGAGGTGTGGCCGACTCCGTTTCTAAGGACTGTGATTGGTTGATGAAAAATAACCTCTGACCCCTGAAAAGGTCTTGAAATGTGCTCTGTATAAACATAGAATGCATGGTAATAGAACGGACAGTAAAATCATATTGTTTTGTATATAATGAAATTGTATAATCATGACTACAGGCTACTTCATGCAAAGCTTCTGTTATAGGATAAATATCTTAAGATAATTAAGATAATTTTAAATAACAGTCAAATGTTAAAAATGTGTCTACTTGTGAAACAACCAATTTCCACACAGTAGTTAGTATATTTATGTTCTTACATTTATTTACTAAACTGATTTTATTACTTGTAATCCATTTCAGGTTGATGGGAGCAAATGGCTCAGCTTTTACTAATTTACATCATTACAGAACAGTCTGTTTAAGTTGCACTTTGGATGGTTTGTAGTCAACAATCCAAGAGAGATTTGCAGATGTTTGGAGAATATTTCTTCCTTCCGCCATTTTGTCCTCTGCTAGAGAAACTTTTAAGCCTCTTAAAAGTCCTCCTCTCTACTTTTAACTATTTTTACCTAAGGAGCTTTTATTAAGGCTAAGATGTTTTGTGAATCATTTTTATCTTTACTAAGATTTAATCCTAAATTTAAGGGACAATTCTAATTCTATATATATTCTATATGGCATTCTAAGAAAATGCCATAATTCTAGGATTTTTCTTAGAATTTTATCACTAGGAGTAACTTTTAGGTTTAAGAAGCTTTGTGAATACAGGCCCAGGACTATAAAGAGAACACTGCAATATATTAAAATGAATATTTTGCAAAGATCACAATGTCTTGAATGTGTAATCTTTTAATAACAGTTCTCTGTTTAATCTGAAGTTTAGGCTTCAGCTCTTCAATAATCGTCTTACTCTAACTGGCCCTTACAAATCCGATTGAGGATGTTTCTGTTTCATACTCTCATTACTTTCTCTGTAAGAAACTTTTACCTTCCTTAGGAATCTTGTTTGCAGACATTCAAATGCTTCTGTTTTTGTTTTTCTGAGAGTTGTTTTGGTACTAGGTACACCCTCAGACCACAAAAAATGCCAGTTCAAAGTAGGGCATCCATTCTTGCTCCCGTAGCAGTTACAAATGAACTGATAGCATGTTCACACCTGCACAGTAGAGACTGGGGATATTTGATATTATACGTGTGATTAAAATATTTTATTCATAAATAAACACAACTAATATATATATATAGTACTATATATATATATATATATATATATATATATATATATATTATTTTTTTTTTTGGACTGGATCTGTTGGACATACAGAAGAATACTTGTTGAAAAGTGTTTCCGGCACAATTAGGTTAACCCCTGGATATAATATAATATCTATACGAACAAGTCTTTGTTCATGAGTGCCGAGCATCATGTATCACGCATTTGCTTCTTGTTTTGCCGCTGAGTGTCTGAACCAAAGGTTTTTCTCTCTCTTGCATTGAGGAATTGTGGGTAATTGTCTCCCCTGCTGGGTCTTAGTGCACGTCTCTTACTGGTACAATCAACATCCGTGCACATGTGTACTGTCTCACACACACAAACACACACACACATACACACACATGCCGTGCCTGCGGTCATAAACGGAAACACTTATCTGTCATGATTTATTTTTTTACTTTTTTTTTGTTAAAGGTAATGTGCAGGTTAATTTGTTTTATGTTTACTTTATATTTTTTTTATTTTAATTAAATTTTTTTTTTTATAATTTTTATGTTTTTATTTTTTTGGGCTGTGTAACGAATAATTTGAGGTTCCATCATTTCTTATGGAAACTTCTGATTTGGTTTACGAGTGTTTTGAAATACGAGCCTGCTTCCAGAATGAATTGTGTTCAAAATCCAAGGTTCCACTGTATATACGTGCAGGCAGACAGGAGAGGCATTTTTTGCTTCTTTTGAGCATTGAGATGGAGTTTGTGAGAGATGAGACTCAATTGAGTGCTTTTGCTCAGAATATCATCTATGGCCCATGAGCTTGTGTTTGCGTAGGTCAGTATTGCCAGAGCTGGTATTAATAGAATTTGTCTTTCACATTTTTATTCATTCACATCTTTTATAATTTTCCTGACATAATTTGATCTTGAAATGAGTATTTATTATATTTAATAAGTCTTGAATCTATGTAAATAACTAATCAGATGTATTTGTAGTTGCTCGCACAAGGACATTTTGTAAATCTTGCAAAAGCATCTGAATTGACTTTCACAATTTTTTTCATTTCAGTAATATATATTTTGAATATACTATATATGCACAATCCAAAAAAAAAAAATATTTCATGTGTACATGTCCAGGCTTATTTATTTCTAATTTTAATCATTATAATTTTTTATTATATACACACACACACACACACACACACACACACACACACACACACACACACACACACTATCAGTTTTTTTATGTAACTGTCTCAACATGTAATTTGTTTTGATATTTCACATTTGACATTTTTACATTTAGACCTTTCCTTTAGACTTTTCACTGCCTTATTTTTCCTAACCATCAGCGCTGACACGGTCATCTCAGTGAAGAATAAAATGAATTAAAAAATCTCCTTCTGGGAATGAAGTACATAAACTAAGGAGATTTTACAGCTTTTAAAAAGTCTACATGTTTCCTTTCATCATGGCATGCCAGGTCACGCCCATGTCTTAAGCAAAGCAGCGATCACCTGTGCCCTCCTGTTCTCTAACCACCCCACTTGCTATTCACCGCCTCATTAAGCACCAACATCGCACTTGTTCTCAATCTCTAATAATCAGAGCTCCCTATTTAACATGCCTCCAAACAACATTTCTCTGCCAGTTTATTGTGTGCTACCCATGACCGGTTTTTCAGCATTCCCCTCTGTTTTGACCTTCCAAATCTCGACTACACTGTTTCACCTACCTTGCCTTTGTCTCACGCATCAGATTTACTGCCTGCTTGGTTTCACTCTTACTGACCTCCATAATTGGTCTCTCGACCATGGACTTGGATTACGGACTGTCTCAACTGACTGGTATTGACCCTCGCCTGTTTCTTGACCATGAGTGATCTCCACGCTGGCAAATGCTGCACTCACTCTGCACACACACTGGCTCCACACTTCTGCATTCCCACCCGGAAGCTCATTCAAAGTCACAGTAGCACTCACTCTGCACTTAGATCTTTCATCACTACATCGCCCCGTGACACCTTTAGCACTTTAATGTTTAACTCTCCTGTAAATTTTACCTCAGAAAATACAGAATTCCTGAACCACTGTCGTCACTTCCAGCTCTTCTTGTTGCTATAGCTTTCTAATCTGTGGCTAGTGTGATGATGAGCTAACATGATCAGTAAAGAGAGAGAATAGCAAACGTTGTATTTTTACCTGTTTGAATGTTTTTGAAGTTATCTTGTTTTATTTTTCTTGTTTCCTGTTTCAATTTATTAACAGCTTAAGTTGACATTTTGTCACTGAAACAGTTAGTAATGCCTTGAGGAGCTAAGCTTATAAGATAACAACTCAAAAGGGAACAGTGAGATGATATTATAATATATTTAATATTATTATTAAGTACACCCATTATTCTGACTGATAATTAAAAAAAAAAAAAAAAAAAAACGAGCTAATGCTGCATAAGAATCATAATAAGGAATTAATGAGCTAGGGACAAGGCAAACCTTACTGTATTTGCGAGGCTTAAACACTCTTGTAAACCACGAGGTCAGCGAGTGACGAGAAATCAAAATGCCTGCGCAGAGAACTAATAGCAGACACATCAGCTCTTCTGCAGCAGTTCTATCTACTGTAGATTAATCACCATGGAGACACATTCCCTTGTTAAATCTCTAACACTGGCTCTTCAGTTTGCTGTTTGGAGGAGAGTATGGCTCTCTCAGCACAGTTAGCAGGCTAACTTGTTGCTAACAGGAAACGTACATGGGGACATCCAGGTTTTTTTTTTTTTCTTCTCTGTTTTTCTGATCTCCTAAAGCCACTTTGAATGCATTATGAGGAGCCCCTGACTTGACCCACAATCACAACTTCATGTCCTTATGATGGTGTAGGCAGATAGGCAACGCTGTATTGGATTTCTCAGCATCTTCCTCTGCAGATCTCTGATTGCTGCTGAGTTCCTGAAGGGATCGGGTTAACCACTCAAGTGTGAGAAAAAGCGGCATGGTTGACAGCAGTGCTTTTATGCCTTTTCAGTTCCTTAGCCCGTGCACCAAAAGCGCTGGCGATCAGTTGATGTCAATTTCCCTGCTGACAATTAAAGCAGGCATTTATTGGGCATTCTGCTTAGTTTGTTTTTTTCTTATTACTGTTGCTCCCATTAGATTAAAAAAAGGTCTGAGATAAAACACTTCTCAAGCGGGTAACCTCAAGTTAAAAGTGGAGAAAAACTAAATAAGAAGTTTTTTGATTTGCGTATAAAGATATGTCAAGCTATAGACAAGCTCTAAAGGCTGCTAAGTCAGAGCACCTGATCCGACTGATACTGTAGCAAGAAACGGAAACACTGCCAGGTTCTTATTTACAGTGGCTCACCTAACAAAACCTATGATGCCTGCAGAAAGTATACCATCACAGTTTAGAAGCGAAGACTTCCTGGACTTATTCAATGAAAAAATCGATAGTATCAGGAAGAAAATAATTGAAGTTCAACCTCTAAAAGCATCTCATGATCCAGTCCAGTCTAAAGCTTCACATTTACATTTTCAGTTTTCAGCTTCACATTTACATTTTCAGTTTACATTATCCTTTACAGGTACAGGACAGGAAGAGCTGTATAAACTTATTACCATGGCTAAATCAACAACATGATTGTTCGATCCAATCCCAACCAGATTTTTAAAAGAAGTGATGCAAAAAGGTAGAATCAGCTCAGATATGCACATTCTTGCAGGAAAACAAAAAACTATCCTCGAAGAATTTCAGTCAGTTTTCAGGCCCCATCATAGTATAGAAACTGCACTAGTTAAAATTGCAAATGAATTGTTTTTAGCTTCAGACCAAGGCTGCATCTCAATACTCGTCTTAGTTGTCCTTAGTGCTGCATTCAACACTATAGATCAAAATCACACAACTGAGTGTGTCCAAGATATAAAAGACTGGATGACCAATAACTTTCCTTTACAAAATTAAGATAAATCAGAGATATTACTTCTGTAATATTGGCCCAAAAACCAGTACACAACAGCTCTCACAATTCAGTTGTAAGGGACTACCCCTAGAGGTCACTGTTTGCACGTTTGTTTTTGTTTTATAGTTTTTTGTTAGTCGACTCAGTTTCCCAGAAGGCACCTCGGTCAAGTGATGCGGGTGCTCACCTGAACCGAGGTAGCTCATTATTAGTTTTATAAATAGCTGATTGTTATGGGAAACTTGGTCGAGCATTTATACTATCAGTGGGCATTTTGATTTAGCTTTGATTGTATTTTATGTTACTTTGGTTTGTTTATATGGGCTCTGTTTTGTGATGTTTGTGTAAGTGTACTGTTTTGTTTTATTCTGAGTTTATTTAAGTACTGTGCTGTGTGTTTGTGTTTCCCTTTGTTTTGTAGCCTCAAGTGTGCTCCCCTAGCCTCCAGTGTGTTCCCATAGCCTCCAGTGTGTTCCTATAGCCTCCAGTGTATTTCCCATAGCCTCCAGTGTGTTCCTATAGCCTCCAGTGTATTTCCCATAGCCTCCAGTGTGCTCCACTAGCACTCTCCCTCTCTCCGTTTCTCTCTACCTGTCTCTCTGTGGAGCTATACATGTCACTCCTGAGCTACCAGACCCTGCTTCTGGTTGGAGATCTCATTGCCCCGTGGTCTGCCTGGGATGCGTGTGGTGACTCGGGATAGTACCACTTTCCACGAAGACTGTCCTATCCTCGGCTGTTGCAGACAGCTGTTCTCCGAGGACTTGTGACTTCAGTCGCTTGATAGTTCAGGACTGGAGGTTCCTACAGTCTACCTGAGCCTCCAATAACGAACTGGACTCAATTTTAACTTAAACACATTTCCTTTTATACTGAACTTCCAATCTCACACAGTATGATGTTCAATCCCTGCTATCCGTTTTACCCAAATGAGGATGGGTTCCCTGTTGAGTCTGGTTTCTCTCAAGGTTTCTTTCTATTACCATCTCAGGGAGTTTTTCCTTTCCTTGTCGCCATCGTCCTTGGCTTGCTCATCAGGGACAGTCTTATCATTTTGATTCATACACGTTCACATCTCATACAAACTTGTAAAGCAGCTTTGCGACAATGTCAACTGTTAAAAGCGCTATACAAATAAAATTTAATTGGATTGAATTTCCAAGATCACCACTCACGAAGCTGGATTGAAAACTCAGAGTGGATCTCAGTGTATTACGGCCATTACAGAAATATACTTCGCCAAAAATGCTCAAAATTAAACTTTAATTCTCAATCTCATTCAAATAAATCATTTTTTATACAAGATCATATTATGGACAAAGGCTTAGATTTTATGTGCATATCAAAAACATGGCATCAGCCTGAGGTCTTTTTAGCATTAAATGAGGCTTGTCCTCACGGTTATAGCTAACTGGAGAAAGCCCGCAACACTGAACGTGGTATTAGCTGTATTCTACCAACAGCAACTGGATCTGTGTCCCCTTCCTGTGCCTATGCTGTCTTCATTCGAATGCCTTGCATTTAAATGTAAAGTCTCTTTATTTCTCGACCCCCTAAACCAAATCCAGTGTTTATTACAGAGATATATTTCTGTACCACTTCTTCCAACATTATTATACTTGGTGACTTTAATATTCATGTAGATACCCCCACCTAACATTTGGCAGCTGAATTTTTGCAACTACTGGACTACCTCAATCTTCAACATGTTCATGTATGTGTGTATGTTCATGCATGTATATATGTATGGTCTGGGGGTGTCTGACCACAATGTCGTTTCAATGGAGCTGTCACTCCCTTGTTCCCTCACAAAACCGTAATGGAGGGAAGAAGCGCGAGATCGGAAACCAGGAAATCAATCAGCGAAGCGACAGTTTAAAAAACGTGAAACAAGAGCCGTGGTCAAAACAAGGAAGCGTGACATCAAAGCCGGGAAATCAAGCAGCGAGGCGAACACAATCCACAACGTGAGGCGAGAGACGAAAAACCGAGGAAATCAAAATAAACTTGGCAACGTGAAGGCAATGAAACAAAACTCGAGACTCGAGAGAATCAAGGCGAAAAACACTCAATAATCTAGCGATTTAAGCAGCGCGCAGTGCATGACACATGACACATCCTGACTGATGCCAGCCCATTCTTGCAAAATCTTGCATAATCATTGAATGCCAAGGTTTTTCCAGATTCGCCAAACAATCAGAAACGAGATTCTTCAGAAAAAGTGACTTGCAGGATGTGGCCCAGAAGTTGTTTGACAGCATGCCGAAGCGAATTGCAGAGGTCTTGGGGGAAAAAAAGGGTCAACACAGCAAATATTGATTCTTTGAATAAGCTTAGTGTAATTGTCAATATAAGATAAAATGAAATGCTTTAAATTATATTTCAGTATATCAGAGTAACATCTGACAAAAGTATCTAAAAACATTGAAGCTACAGGCTTACTTTTTATTTCTGTCCTTCTCTAAACTTTTGGTCATGGTTGTATACTGCAGCAGTAATACTGATGGTGATACTGGAGACTCCTTTCATAAATGTTCAATTATATTGTCATTACATTCCATCACCTCCAGCTCAATCTCAACTACTATACATACAGTACAGTTCGCTTGTTCTCAAAGTGATAAATAGTGCAGTAGCATAAACGTGTGCTTGTGAAGATATTGCTGCCACTGCTGGTTCTTCTCTTTGTGTATCTTCTCATGTATTTCCTCTTGTGTAACTTGATTCCAACCCAAACAGATTAGCCTATAAATAAGTCAGAAGAAAATAATAAATGCCAGAGCAGGAGATGTAGGGGTTGTTCGGTGCAATCTCCTCTCTGAATCATTCATAGTGCATCTCGACTGCTTATGGCAAGCGGGATAAATGGCCTCCGAATCAACACGTGACAAATTGACACTAGCAACACCATCCATGCAGCAACGGCTATTAAAACCTGACAGGAAGCTCCGATAATGGAAGTCACATTTTCTTAAAGCTTCCTGTCTGTTTGGATTTGTGGTGCCAGGGTACACATCTTAACAGTGTTCTTGTTACACAAACCCTGCTTTCTTTCTTTACTTTATAGAAGTCTTTCTTTTGAGTCGTTGTGTGTTTGTCAGCTCTTTCTTATGCATGCACTAATTCGCTTGTGTATTTTCCCCATCATTTTCTGGAGAACGATTTTTTTCTGCATTCTGTATCACAACAATAAATTCAATTCAATTCAATTCAATTTTATTTGCATAGCGCTTTTGACAGTTGACATTGTCGCAAAGCAGCTTTGCGCAATCAAAAGAATTATGTAAGTTTGTTTGAGATGTGAACGTGTATGAATCAAAATGGTAAGACTGTCCCTGATGACCAAGCCAAGGCCGATGGCGACAGTGGCAAGGAAAAACTCAGTGAGATGGTATTAGGAAGAAACCTTGAGAGGAACCAGACTCAACATGTAACCCATCCTCATTTGGGTCCTGAACTATCGAGAGACTGAAGTCACAAGTCTTCAGAAAACAGCTGTCTGCATCAGCCGAGGACAAGACCGTCTTCGTGGAAAACTGAAACCGTCCCCAGTCACCACACGCATCCCAGGCAGACCACACGGGGCATCCATGCGATGAGATCTCCAACCGGGGGCCTTGATAACTGGCAGCTCAGGAGCGACATGTATAGCTCGACAGTAGAGAGACAGTCAGAGGAAAAGAGAAAGCGGGAGAGAGAGAGAGAGAGAGAGAGGAGAAGAGAGAGGAGAGGAGAGGAGGGCATATAGAGAGCCAGAAGGAAACACAGACATGAGGGCTCCCTGAGATGTAAAGCAACCAATCACCTCACCGTCAACAAACCTGAGTGATCAGTAGGGTTGGGTATCGTTTGGGTTTTTTCGATACTTTTAAACCGGTAGCGGTGCCAAAACGGTGCCTGAACCGATACTTTGCAAAAGCCACAAAAGCAACAAAATGATGGTGGATGACTCAAGAATAAATTTTTATTGAACAAAAAATCGAATGCTTAAATTGAACAATATATTAAAAGTTTAAGTACTAGCTGGAAAGCCATAATTATAAACAGAATCCATGTATTTTACAAATCGTTTGACCATTTGTTAGCATGAATGCAAGATTGCATTTTGCAATTAACATTACATTAGCCTACTAATAACCTGCGGAAAGGCTGCTGTCATCATTATAATCAGTGGACTCCTTTTTGCTACGGTTGGTATGACTGGGGCTGGGGTCATCCACACCAATAGTGCCAGCTTTTGTCCGCAAGCTGTCAAACGCGACGCGTTCCTCTGCTTTTAAGTTCATTCAGTGTGCCCTCAAATGTTTCATTAGATTTGACATGTTTCCCCGTTTACACGCAGCTGTAAAACATTTAATGCATGTCGCGATGTTGGAATCCTTTCTTGTGAAATATAGCCACACTTTTGAACGTTTAGTTTTAGGCATTTTAACGAAAGTTGATTAATTTAGCAAGTTAATTTAGCGGTAGACCACCTGCTGCCGTCAGAGCAAATGTAACGTTAGTTGCTGCTTTCACGCGCATCTCGGATGGTCTTATTTTCTGATGATTTGTGCTTTTAAACATACCCATTGTGCTTCTCACCGTGGGAACACACCTGCTGCTGAAGTAGTTGCTGATACAGAATAAGTGATCAGATGACCCCACTGAAACAAAGTTCTTAAAGGGGCAGCATCCAAAAGAGGTATAATGTTGATTTTGAGTTGATTTGTGAATAGCATCATTCTTTGGTTAACAGTATAAAAGTAGTTAAATGCTTCAAAGTTCTCTTGGCTTGTTCTTGAACTATCGCTTGGGCAATAAACTTTAGCTTACTTCCAGATCAACTGACTGCTGAATCTTTTATTGATACTATGATAATTTGAGTTACAGCGTTTGTTTTAGTGCTAAAGAGTAATTGGCATTAACATTGGAGAACAAAAATATCCCATCCAGCAAAAACAATTGAAAGTTTAATAAAATCATCAGGGGATTGATCAAAGAGAAAAAGATGACAGAACACATCAATCATGACTTTTGCTGGATCTTGGTGAGCTCTGGGATGATAATATCATTGTTCCAGCCTGTTAGATGGTTGCTTTAGCGCCTACTGAAAGAACCACAAAGAACTCACAATGTCTCTTAGTTTGATGGTGTCTGGAGACTAACAAACATGGTGTCAGAGTCAAGGCAGCTTATGGCAAGGAGACTTTGAAGGTCTAGAGTTAGAAAAGGTCCAGATCTTATCATCTGTGAGTATCTGATATATCTATCTACCTAACCTCAAATTAAGTGAGCAGATCAACAAAGAAAAGACTTTAAGTTTCCCTGAGGAAGCACAGGATGAGATGAGACAGTTAACCATGAACCTATGTGATGTGACAGAGTAACTTGAGATCCTGCAGGTCTAACAAGAACCAAACTGAACCAACTCCGTTTAGTTTAGAGACTGCTGTGTTTTTGTTTTCATAGAGACATGGATCAGTGACAGAGTTCCAGATGCTGCCATTCAACTAGACGGGCTAGCCTCGTTTTGCATTGAAAGAAAGACTCGTGCAGTAAGACTCGTGACAGTGGCCTGTGTGTTTACATTAACATAGACCTATATATTTACCAGGGGAATTCACCACCGTTTTCATTATTGGAGTGTACATTCCACCTAGCGCTAATGCTAAGGAGGTGTTCTGTGAACTGTATGCAAGGATCAGTGAACTGAAGAACACACACCCCGATGGACTGTTTATTGTTGCTGGGAAAACACACTGGGTCTTGTTTACAAAAACATCTCTGGCGCAGAGCCCTGCCCCCACCTTGGCTACTCAGACCACATCTCTGTTATGCTAATTCCTGCATACAGACCACTCGTCAGGTGTTCAAAACCGGTTCTGAAGCAGGTGAAAACCTGGCCAGCAGGAGCCATCTCTCAACATATTTAGAGAGGCTGCGACTTACAGTGACTTCACAAACTTGGATGAGTACACGTCATCAGTGACCATGATGTCAATGCACAACAAGTGCACCAATTATGTCATTGTCTCCAAGAGCATCATCTCACGACCCAACCAGAAATCGTGGATTACTGCGGAGGTGCGTGCACTTCGGAGGACCTGAGACTCTGCCTTCAGAGCGTGGGACAAGGTGGCCCTAAGAACAGCAAGGGCAAAAATGTCCCAGCCATCAGAGCGGCGAAGCACGCACACTGCCAGGGAATCCACAACCACTGCAGAGACAGCATTGACACATGACACATGTGGCAGGGCATACAAGCCATTACCACCGACAGGACATCAACAGCGCCGTCATTCCCACATGCTTCAAGGCTACCACCATCGTCTCCATGCCGAAGAAGTCTTCTGTGTCCTGTCTTAAATGACTACCACCCTGTTGCACTCACAGCCATGATTATGAAGTGCTTCGAGGGGCTCGTCATGAGACACATCAAGACCATGCTGGCCCCCTCACTGGACATTTCAGTTTGCATTTCGTTCAAACCATTCGATGGATGATGCCATCTCCACCACACTCCACCTGGCACTGACACACCTTGACAAGAAGGACACTTACGTTAGAATGCTGTACATAGATTTCCATTCAGCATTCAATACAATCATCCCCCAACAACTGATCGGGAAGCTGATCCTGTTGGGCCTGAACACCTCTCTCTGTAACTGGAACCTGGACTTTCTGACCGGAAGGCCTCAGTCAGTGCGGATTGGGAACTACACCTCCAGCCCCACCACACTGAGCACTGGGCCCTCCAGGCCTCGGTGCTCAGTCCCCTGCTGTTCACACTGCTGACTCACAATTGTGTAGCGACACACAACTCCAATCATATCATCAAGTTTGCTGATGACATGACTGTGGTGGGTCTCATCAGCAAGAATGATGAGTCAGCGTACAGAGAGGAAGTGCAGAGGCTAACGGACTGGTGTAAAGACAACAACCTATCTCTGAACGTTGATAAGACAAAAGAGATGGTTGTTGACTTCAGGAAGACATGGAGCGACCACTCTCCGCTCAACATTGATGGCTCCTCTGTGGAGCTTGTCAAGAGCACCAAATTCCTGAGTGTCCACCTGGAGGAAAACCTGACCTGGTCCCTCAACACCAGCTCTCTGCATAAGAAAGACCAACAATGCCTTTTCTTCCTGAGAAGGCTGAGGAAGGCCCAGCTTCCACCACCAATCCTAATCACTTTCTATAGAGGAACTACTGAGAGCAAGAGCCAAAATGCTTCTTCACCTGACTCCACTCAGCAGGATTTCATCAAACTGCTCTTAACTTCTACTGGACTTCATTTCATAATGTTTGCTAGAAAAAAAAGTTACTTCACCATTTGTACTCATGAAGTAATCTTTACTATGAAGATTTTTGACCAGTACATTTTTTTGTAAGGAGGACCAGGAGGCTAATAGTCCTACAAAGGTTTGTCTTTTCACACTTGTAAAGCAGCAGATGAAAGCCCTGGGAATGAGTGAATATGTTGAATCAGGAGTGTTAAATGACATAGAAAGGTAACCTCTCCAGGCATCATTCATTCAAACATCAATGCATTCAAATTCACTCATAACAGTATTTTGTGATTAAAGCTGGTCAAGGACAAGAAGACCCAGGGTCATCAGATATGCCTTCTAGTTTCTCAGACAGTCTCCAACGCCGGTCTCACCTCCCATGCACCATTACATCAGCAGAACAGGGAATGTGCCAATACACTGAACAAGTGGAGTGTAATTTCCCCCTCACACCACCAGCTGGAGAAGAAAGGCCATTTTATGTGGCCGTGTTGGAGAAGCGTTGCTTTGTACTTTGGCGTTTGTTGCCAAGCAACAGGAGTTGTCAAAACTGTGGTTTCACAGAGCAAAGGGGAGGTGGTGTGGTCTGGGGTATCCAAATGGCTGGCTTTTATGATTCTATTTAGCAATTTTAATTTGACTAATTTGTTTTTAGACTTTAACTTTTCACAGCTTAATATACAAATCAGTAGTGAAATCCTAAATATTTACATATGAGACTCTGTGGAGCAGAATAACGATTTGCTGGGATGGTTCTGCATAACTCCTGTTTTTCTTCTGATTCTTCGGGCACGATCATTTAAACTCTGCATTTAATTTGATCAGGTTGATTAAAATATATTTCTTATAAAAGTGATGAATAATGGTATGAAATGGCTTTGGGTTCCTTTAGAGGAAACTAATGTTTTAATAGAAGCAAAGCCTCATATTATGACTGGCTCTTTTTTTGTTCTAAAGCTCACCCTTTGTCTCTATCTCTCTCTCTCTCTCTCTCACTGTCAACTGATATGAAAACCTGTTCATGAACCTAATATCCCTGCTGCTCCTGGTATCATATTACTGATCCTGTCGGTTGCAGGCTACTGAATCTCCCAGTGTGTTAGCTGATGAATGAAATCACAGAAAAGAGAAAATACAACATGAAAACATTCGCAGCAGTGAAAAAGGCAAGCCCTGAGGCAGATAATGAAATTTTACCAAGGACAAAATCATAAGTAGTCATTTTTTTCTTTTTTTTCTGACTTTAGCCAGGTGTGATTAAAAGCCACAGCTCCAGACTGATGGCAGTCAAATGGTGAAAAATGATATAATTTACATTTAGGACACCCTTATCCAGAGCAACTTACATTTTTATCTTTTATCAAATTACTTATCTGAGCAGTTGATGGTTAAGGGCCTTGCTCAAGGGCCTTGCTAAAGGGCCCAACAGGGACAACTTGGTTGTTTGTGGGATTTGAACATGGGACCTTCCGAACCATAGTCGAATGCCTTAACCACTAAAAGACTGAGTAAAAGACACTGAAACACTGAAAAACCCAGAGCAGCTAATTTTATATTGCAGCATCCTCACACAGCAAAACTGCCAGGCAGAGCTGAGTGGGACAGAAGTCTAGGGGGTGGTGGCATGCTGACGCTGGCTCTTGTCTGGCTGCTTCCTCCATGGTGAAGCTTTCCCTGAGTTCTCTGTGTCTGTGGGCATAGGCAAAAGTTGTGAGACTCTTGACCGTGTATGACAGCCAGAAAGTAGGCAATAATCTGCATCAAAGCCTGGTAAATTAGGATGCTCTGCCCCTTCCTTTTACACGGCAGAGCTGTCCTTGGTGCTGGCTGTGCACTGTGTTTGCCTTCTGTGGTTTAAGTGTAGAGCTGCCCATTTATAAGAGGCACATAAAAGCCAAGCTCCCAGATTTGACGTGATGAATCCAGAGGTAAAAGTAAATAAATCCAGTGGTTTGTTTGATTTTTTTTTTTAAATCATCTCCTTCCCCCTGTGTGTTCTTCATAAAGAGAAGGTCATAGTTTTCCCCTTCAACCTCTCCTTCTCCCAGTGACTGACTGGATTTTTCCTCCAGGCCATGTTCAGCATGGAAGCACCTCCACTATTGTTAAACCCGAGTGCTGATAGCTGATAAATATAACTCCTGGCTATGATAAAACCATTTTACTAGTTAGGTTCCGCTACCTGTTAGCTCTTGTTTAAAGAAATAAATAGCAGTTGTTTGCAGTTTTAGCAAATTTCTTTACAAGGCAAGAAACAATTGCATCATTTGTTGTATTTTAGGGATCATGGATTCAGTAAGAGTTTGAATACCAAGAGGAAATTCTGAGAAATTAAGATTTTTTCATGTTTTAATTGATTTAAACTGGGTATAATAATCCAAGACTAAATATTTATTACTGCACCACTACTGTTTACAACGCCACTGCAACCTAAAACACCCTGTTTCCCCCATTCTTAGTCAATTCAGAGTCAATTCACTGGCGAAATGCAGCCCTTTCCCTTGATACCCCAACCTGCAGGCCAGAGGATGCTGGTTTCTTTTGAAGCTGCTATGCTTCATTTAAACAATAACTGAAATCGACTCAATTATTATTATTATTATTATTATTCAATTGTATACTCAATTAAATCGGAGGTCAGATTTCTAATCACTCAGCCATCTTGCAGATATCCTTTATTGCATCAGATTATCAAGATTATTAATGAAGGATTCATTAGTTTTATGAGCTGTGTTTTATAAGATGTGTAAAATGTGTGAGCATATTTCACGGTGAAAGAAATGGTTACGCCTCAATGTGGAGGCGGAGTCACTACTCAGGAAATGACAACCATTTTGCTGGGCCTCTTTATGATCTGTCTTATTATTAACAGCTGACACAGAGCTCTATTCAGCTTTTGTCCAATTACAATGTACCTATGCAATGCTCACTTTCATCCAAAACAAATCGATTTTCGATAGATTCTTTGATATGCAGCCTATCTGGTTCTCACCAGATCAAAAAAAAAAAAAAAAAAACATGATCATATAACCCCAATACTATCATCCCTGCACTAGACACCTGTTAAGTTTAGAATTGATTACAAACTAGCATAACTTATGTAATATCACAAAACGCTGGACTTCTGGTAGTTCCCAGAATATCAAAATCTACAAAATATGGGGTAGAGTGTTTTCATATTAGCCTCCTAAGCTTCAAAATAGCCTTCCTGACAGTGTTTAAAACTTCCTCCCAGTTTAAAAGTAGATTAAAGACAGCACATCTCTTTAACGTGGCATACACATAATTAATCCCAACCTCATACTCCAGCACATCTAAATGCACACTCTTATCTAGTGCTGCTAATATAATGAGCGGCAGCTACGGCAATTCTTTTCCACCTGTTCTTTCTTTTTCTACCCATCCTGAGGCATCTGGAGATTGCGCCAGCTCCAGTAGACAGAGGCCGCCTCAGAGAATCTAGAGAAGGACCACCCCAGCTGGATTCTGCTTTGTGATGGTTTGGAGCTACACATGCTGCTCTTGAGCTCCCAGTGTTCCAGATCTCATCTGCCCTTTGTACTTGTCTGACTCATCCTGGTGCCATCCTGGTGCCGAACTGGACTCTATGTTAACTTGGACATCTTGGCTTGTTCATCAGGGGCTATCGAATCATTATGATCTATACACATTGTTCTCACTCTTACTCATTTCTATAATTCTTTTAATTTGGTGAAGCTGCTTTGAGACAGTGACCATTGTTCAAAATGCTATATAAGTAAAAATTTAATTGAAAAATAGAAAAAAAGTGGTATTGAGAATCTTTAAATAGAAATAGAAAAAAAAAAGGTCAGCCATCTTTCCTTACACTGCTGTGTAAAATAAATAAATAAATAAATAAATAAATAAATAAAATAAATCTGCTCAGGATTTATTTTAAGATCTTCTCCGGACCTAAGCACTTCAGCCAGAAGAGTCTGGGAAGAGAACTTCCGCATGATGTGTAAGACGTATTGACCTTTATTTTGTAGCGTGGTGAAGGATGAGTTGGTAGCCTCGGAAGAGCCTGTTCCTGCAGAAAAGTTTAAAATTCCGTCACTTTTGTGACATCAAGTGACATCATTACTACGTCTGACGATGAGCAAAGTCCAAACTGTTTTAATCTTGTGAAGGAACAAAAAGAACAGAAAACAGATACAGTATAAAACAGACTTGTAGATGCATTCAAAGATTTCTGTGCCTCTACTGGTTAAAATGGTGGAGCTGAATGAGAATAAAATGTTTTTACTCATAGAATCCGCCACTAGAGTTAGCATGCTAACTAGAGCTACAGTTAGCAGGGACTTTGAAGAGAAGGTCCACTTCCAGCTGGATTCTGCTTTGCGATGGTTTGCTGATTCTGAGCTCCCCGTGTTCCTTGCATTAAAATCGAGTCGCAGCTCTGTGAACATGCAAAGTGATTTATAAGGAGGATAAGGTTTCAGTGTTACAGTATATATGGACACTAATGTTTCACTCTTTTATTATTTAAGAATTGGCAAAAAATGCACATTTAATCTTATGAATCTTAGTTATCTTATAACCTATGAATTGTGATATGTAGTGACCTCAGGATTAAAGATTAATCTGGCATTTTGCTCAAAAATTTGTATTTTGTGTACATAATGCATGGCTCTGGATACAATATGAAAAAGCCAAACACCATTATTTTGCATAACAATATTTTATAATTTCTATAGAAACAACTTTAGGGCAGAGAACTTACGATAAAAAGCTGATTTTATTTTCTCTCTAAGTGAAATGAAAGACAAACTTGCTGGTGTGGGAACAATAGCTGAGATACATACAATATATACTGTAGCTTCTGTGTAGCTGCTCTAATGTACGTGCAGAGGAAGCCAAAAAATGTAAGTAAGAATAGCTGGACTTGAATAAAATAATAACATATTATATTATAATATATTATTATATTAATAAATAATATTACGCAAGCAGAAGAAAAAAGTAGTCATCCAAAAAATTACTCAAGTACTCAAGTAAGAGTAAAAAAAAGTATTCAGTTAAAAGACTACTCAAGGACTGAGTAACCGTTTCAATCATAATGTCCTTTTTTTTTTCTTTTTAGAAATTATGATAATTTATATATGCTGAAGTGTGTGTCTGTTTTGGTAGAGAAGACACCGCAGTATGAAGCTCTTCTTTTGCAAGTGAAACACGCCTTGTATATAATGTCAGGTACATGCATCACACTTGTGTTGGCGATTAATTCTGTACTGATACATACTTAAATATTCATAGACTGTTAAAGTAACAACATATAATCACACAAACATGAAAAAAAAAAACATTCTATATTCACTGCACGATTGTACACTAACCGCAAGATCCCACTAGTAGGAGCATGTACGGGCATGTAATCGTAGAGAAAGATCCAGAAAGATCCTTTGGTTTGGACATGCACAGTGAGCATATGTAGGACGGCTTCACAGGTAGGATGACTTTATAGAACACCAGACGAAGACCTGATTCGTAAAACGGAGTCATGTGATTATTGTTGCTGCGTCTGATTGGTGAAACATCATCATCTGGGAGATCCACCGGCTGCATGTGTAAAAAAAATGGTAACAAAAGTAATCGGGTGTAGCCAAATGTAGTGGAGTAAGACTAGTGTTTCTTCGTCACAAATCTACTCAAATAAAAGTAAAAAGTATGGTGGAGTGAAACCTTTTTTTTAAGTTACTCAAGTAAATGTAACGGAGTAAATATAACTCATTGTCACGGCATGCGCCTATGATGGGCATGTGCCCAAATCTATTATCGCTCCTTGCTCACTCCTTAGGCTCCCCAGGTAGGCGGCACCCCTTCTGCGAGTACAGGAAGGGGTTGGCCGCCTATTCGGGCTGCCTGGCGATAATTAACGTTAATATGTTCTCGGGCTTGCTCCGCAATATAAGAGCAAGGCGCAGAATTTAGTCTGGGGTGCGGGAAGAACATAAAGTGTCATGCGGTGGAGCATGAGAGAGTGACATGCAAGCGGGGTGATATGACGCGTCCTAGAGACTTTAAAGTGGAGACTGTAATTCTGCCCCTTTGATCTCCGCTCTGAGGACGGCACGGGAAAGAACTGCGCGAGCTCTCCGCAACACCTTCACTCCCGCGCCAAGCACGCCTTCGCGTCCCGTTGCCGAAGAGGAAACGGCCGCTAGGAGAACTGTGTTAATGCCCCTGATCCCAGCCGGGAAAGCTGCCTAGCCAACGGACGTCAGCAAGGACTCCCGTCTGAGGTTGCATCCAGAGAGAACTGGAAGGGGCCATCGACAGTTGGAGAAGAACTGTTTAGGGAGCGTGCAGGTGCGCTGCCTCCCCGTGCTCCATTCTGCCACTCCGCCCACCGCCACCTTTCGCCAGCTGTGTGCCCGCATGCCAGCTGGGCACTGCCTTGGACCTGCAAGTGCATCTTTCACATCACTCATCCCCTTTTTTTCCATCCTCCCTCCTTTAACCCTTTCCTTCCCCATTTCCCTTAAATAAATGATCCTTTTTCCCTTTAAGACCTCGCCTCGTGTCCGTGCTTTATGGTGCCGTCCGTGCAACATGGGTCGAACCCGTTACACTGGCGGAGAATGCGGACACGGGGGCACCTGGCACGGACTTTGAGTTGAGTCCCAAATGATGCTTGAGGTCTTATTTATGGACAGACAGCGCCAACGACAATGGTGAGGTCGGGCCTTAGGGAGGGGCAGATTTACGGCGTTCACCTGTAATGGCCGTGTGCCCAAAAATAAATGACCATTTCCCTTTAAGACCTCATCTCATGTCCATGCTTCATGATGCTGCCCAGGCAACATGGGTCGAAGCCGTTACACTTATTTACTACCCACCTCTGTGTAAGTGATAACAGGAACTTTGAGATCTTTAGCGCTGCTTGTAAAGAAGTAGAGACATGGAGATCTTTACTTTAAAAGCCTTAAGTTCTGACTAATTGCCCTAAAAACAGCCACATAGATCTAAATGAGTATTGCAGGCTGCTTTCACATGCTCTCACATCCCTTTCTCTGTCTCTCTCTCTCTCCCTTTCTCCGTCTCTCTCTCTCCAGCTCTGGTGTAATGGACTGCAAAATAAAACGATTTGCTCCAATAACACTTCACAAAGTTTCTGCCTAACGTTTAGCGTACTTTAGAATTGAACAGCTTTGCAGTTAAGCTGGTTGATCAGAGGTTTCTCCCGTTGAGACGCTGGAACTGAACAGCACTGTAAAGGTAAATTTCTGAGACTTTCTTTTAGAAACGGGTGAAACAAGCTGATTTATTTATAAGTAATATTTGTACATTATCAGCACTTAATTACCATCACTCTCATTTCCCACATGCGTCTGAATGCTTGGTTGATTTTCATCCCCTCTCCTAGAGGTACGCTGCTCATATAATGCATTACCCTGAGCTGCTTAATGGCAGGACGGGTTACTACATGGCCCATGTTGTAGCTCTGAAGCTCTCCATGGCATTTTGCATGCCTGCAGCGTTCCCCGGCATTCCGTGGATCAGTCGTGTGTTTTTAATTCTGCCACAAAGTAAAAAAGAAGTGCCAGGCAAGCAAAAGTTGTGCTTGTCAGGTTTGATTTATTAAGTGATGCTCTTTCCTTGCCTGCTGCTATCATGTCAGTCATGATAAAGTGGATGAATCTCACAGCGTCTTGATTGGCTTTTATATTTTTCAGGAATAAGATTCCCATCTTCATATCATGTTGTGATTTAGAACAATTCAGCTTCAGCACATCAGTAGGTAAGAGTCTGAGTGACCATGACACACTCCATGCCAGGAATCCTGCCCAGTCTGGGGGTCCTCAGCATGAGATCATCTCAGGGTCAAACTGTTGCCTTCAAGCTTAAAGGCACAGAAAAAAAAAATCTACCCGAGGTCTTCATGTCTAGTTTAGAAATAAATCAAATGATTCGAAAGGTTTGGATAAGCGATTAACCCGACCGAATGGCGAGAACTCCTAAACTTTTCCTGCTTTAATCATTATTGATTAGTTCATGATTGTGAAGAGGAACATGGTCCAGGTTTGTTTTGTCTCTGGTGGCCATGTAGAAACCACTACTTTTGTCATGCTGTACATGTATGGTCCTGTGTTTTTCTTAAGAAATGTAGGACTACACCCACCCACCACAGATCTAAGAAATCATTCACTTTTCTTTATTTTAATTCATCACAAGATTTAAATGTTGCTTATCTCATTGTTATTTGCTCTGTTCATCTCTCGCCAGTCTGAACATAACATTAGCAGATCTAGCATGTGTCCGGTGACCACGGTCAGGTCACATGTCTAAGATCCAGAACAAGAGTGTTATTAACCTGTTCTTTTTACTGAAATCTACTCACTTGGACAGAGACTAACCTCACAGTGTTGAGCCTCAAGTAAACCATACAGTTCAGCCATGAATAAAGCTGACATACATTTTATGAATGACATTAGAGACATTAGGAATAAACTAAATCCTGTAATAAGGCGGCACGGTGGTGTAGTGGTTAGCACTGTCACCTTGCACCGCCAGGGTCCGGGTTCGATCCCCAGCCGGGCTCGATTCCCGTCTGTGTGCATGGAGTTTGCATGTTCTCCCCGTGCTTGGTGGGTTTCCTCCCACAGTCCAAAGACATGCAGATTAGGCTAATTGACGTTCCCAAATGTGTGTGTGTGTCTGTGCCCTGTGATGGATTGTCCAGGGTGTACCCTGCCATGTGCCCTAAGTCTCCTGGGATAGGCTCCAGGCTCCCTGTGACCCTGAATACAGGATTAAGCGGTATAGATGATGAGTGAGTGAGTGTGTGATAAATCCTGTAATATTTAAGTTCAGAATGGGGAGACCAACCTAATCAATATTTATTGTATATTTATGGTTGGTTGTGCTATGCATGTGTTATTTGGCTCTCGCCTCAGAGATCTGGCAGCAACAGCGTTCACAGCATTAGTGTTCTAGCAGCCTAAAACAGTCATTCTCTTACATCTCTCTTTCTCTACCTCAGTCATAAAAGAAAAACATAACTGCAAAGTGTTGACACTGCAGACCCCTTAGAAGAAACATAGTTTTCTTCGACCCAAGCACTTTGCCATCATTCCTTTCACTTAGCTTTCCTCCCAGAGAGTTTCTTTTATTTCTTGAACATGTTCCGAGTCAGTTTTAGATGTTCTCGTGCTCACTGTCTTTATTGTCAGGGTTTAGTCTGCTGATCAGTGTCGGGGGTTAACCCCTAGAGGGCGCATTGTGCCCTAAGACTCTTTTTGTTTTCGAGTCCATGTCCCAGAGTGCACCTCAGTCAGGTGATGGGAGCACTCGCCTGAACTGAGGTGACTAATTAGTTTGGCTATAAGAAGCCAGGATTTTGAGTTTAGTTTGTCTTGCGTCTGTTGTGTTAAACTGTTGTTGGATTGCTTGTTTTTTGTTTTTTTTTGCCATAGTTCTTGTTTTTTGGTTGTCTTTGTGTTTGTTTGTGTTTGTTTTTGTTGTTAAATTCGTCTTTATAAGTCTTAACCTCTGCGATTATGCCTCGCCTGCAACAACACTTATGTGACAATCTGTTGAATGCAGATGTGTCATTAATTAAGCCAGCTTTTAATTATGCACAGATGCAGAATGATCGAGAGTGCAGGTGAGTTTGTGTATTACTTAATGAAGAACAGCCATGATGAGGCATTAAAGCGGCATGGTGTGATGACAAAGCGGAAATCACTTTGGAAATCACATTATAATATTTTACAATAGCTCTATGATACGCTATACATTTAAGGATAGTGATATGTCTATTTTAACAAGCTGTCAGTTAAGCCAGTGTGTTCTATTTAACGTCTACAAAACGTTAAGATTTAAGTTCATAGAAAACAAATCTGTGTGTGTGTTGTACTGTAACACAATTCGTCACAATGACCATTATAATTATGTCAGCTTTCTGGGCGAATGGGACTCAAAAGCTCACCTGGGTTGGAGTCTGGAGAGACAGGCGACAAATGTAAGTTTGCATTATCTGGGATCTTACTCACCAGAAGGGGCTGAGGAGGCCTTTTGGAAGGCCACATAGATGCTGAGTGACACAATTGAAGATGAACCTCCAACCCAGGTGAGTTGTGCTGGCCCGTCCCCTTGTTGCACTCTGCCATTAGTGCACCCTACACACTGAGAAGCCCACTGTCACAGCACCCCCTCCTCATCTTCAAGCTCACCCCTGCTGGCAAGTACAGGGTGTGGCGCTGTGAGAGGGCATCTGTGTTCCTTTTTTGTGTGCCAGAACTGTGAATCACAGAGAATGAGACATCCTGTATGGAGAAAAACCATATTGTTATTTTGGGATTGATGTCTTTGGCTTTACCTTGGCCACCTTTTGTAGAGGAGCATGGTCTGTTACCAAGGAGAAGTGCGACTGTTCTAGATAATAACAAGGCTCCTCTACTGTCCACTTAAAGCAAGTGTCTCCCATTTGAAAGTTTTCTACTTGCATACAGGACTGGGTGTTCTTCACATTCGAGCTCCTGATAAAGGACTGCCCCAAGCCCATTGATGCATTGGTCTGGACGACGAAGGGGTGGTTGAAGTCAGGGTTCCAGGAGACGAGGGTGCTGGTAAGGAGGGTCTTCAATGTATGGCCCCAGGCCTCGATAAGGATGTTGGCGAACAACTATTCTGTGCAGCTTCTGGGTATTGTGGCACACCAGTTGTGTGAGCCCCATGTTGGTGGAGAACACATCTACAAACTAATCCACAGGCTTGTTTACCTCCTGGTTCTGACTGGGCATCAGATCTTCTCTGTGATGAACAAGGTGGCAGTTCTGTTCTATGGCAGAGAGAGGGAGAGAAAAGGGCTAATGAGCAAGGGATATGTTCAATACAATGTTTCAACAAATGAATATGGTACATGTAACCCAGGTTAGAAATTAGTGAGGAAAAATAATAAATAAATAAATAAACATGTATATTGAAATAATTGCATTAAAATAATAATAAAGAAGGAAAAAAAAAAACAAATACAAAATTTGAATGGGTATTTAAGTTTGTTGCTGTGCTGTGGACTTTTAAAGCAATTAGGATAACCATAGTGAATAAGGTGGGATGTTTTGTTGAGATGCGGACCGTGATGATGTCATCAATATGCGACGGATAGACGCGATAAGGAAGAACATGCGCTTTGCAGATGGCGAGTGTCAGTATTGTTTTAAAGACGGGTATACTGGTCATCTTTGTTTAAATTGCATAAATAATACATTAGATAATGTTTTAACATTTATAAAAATCTTATTTGGGTCATCTTAGTGTGATTATTGATGTTTATTGAGGTGGATGACTTGTGATTGTAAACCCTGTGATCTCCGACGTGATTGATTTAAAGTGTGTTGAAATTCTCCGGATATGACGTGCAATACTCTTAAATTAAGCGTTTGTGTAATATTTTGTGAGTTTATATGCATCTAGTGTTCATGTTGTAACTTTATGCATTGTAATATACCGAAGAGCTCAAAAGTGTAAATTAGCAGTTAATCATTTGTATAACTGATATTTAAGTGCTTAAATAGTATTTTCCAAGTACTTTAAGTTACATGTGGGAAATGGTCAGTCTAGCAGTCATGTTAATTGTTGTGATGTTGTGATGCTGTTTGTATAAACAGGTCAGGTTTTTTCCTTGAGCTTGAGCAAGCTGTGATTTTGAGATGGCGAGCCACCCAGCTAGAGAATCTTGAAGAGGACGATTGGAAGATAATCCCGCGCTTCATCAAGTGATTGGAGTTTATCCATTGTCACAGGTGGAATTTAGCCATTTTCCGTGGTGTTTTCACAAACTACCTCGTATTGAACCTTTGCACTATAAGAACTTGCACTATTGAACATTTGCACTACAGAGACTCTTAAAATCATTGGATCCATCATTTAGAGTAAGAGGACATTTTTATTGTTTTTGTCCTTTCCCTTGTTTACATTTAATTAATGGACCAATAATTTTCCATATATTGAAATTGTTATTGATTGTGTCGTATTATGGTTATTTGATTTGTCTCACCTTGGATTGACTTTCCTGTAATCTTGTGGGTCACACGGTTAATTCAAACAAGACCAATAATCAAAAAGCAAAGCTCCAAAAACAATTATACTAAGATGAGAATATAAAAAATAATGTAAATTAATAAGAAATAAACAGTTATAGGAAAGTTAATAATTCCAAAATTAGAATAAGTTAATTATTTAAGTAAATAAAAGTGCAATAGAAATATATAGATTAACTAGCTACAAAGGAGCTTAAACCTAGTCTTGAAAGGAAAGAATAATTTTGTACCATCTGTATTGTTTTGCTATTTTATTTCATGTTTTTGTTTAAATTCATGTCTTTCACTTCAAAGTAAACAAAAGCCATTTCAAGTCATTCTCTTGGTCTGTCTGTTTTATTACTGCGGTTTACCAAAATTTATATATATATTTTAGCCCCCCTGTAGCGATCCTAGAATCTTAACTGGTCTGTTAGTGTATCCATTCATATAGAGTCGTATAGAAAAAAAAAGACTAGTAACCACGGTGCATTGCTAGTGGCGTGGGTTACATACAGCTCGGTGTACTTGGGCTTACCCGGCTGTTGCAGATGATGGTTTACTGCCCTGACTCTTTCCACAATGGTGAACTTACATGTAGCACTGGGGATGAGCAACAATACACAGTCACACATCTTGAACTCATGTGGCTGAGCAGGATACAAGCGTTATAGGTGCGCTTCTACACCCCTTGCACTTTTCCATGTGCTCTTGTACCAAAGGGAGAATTACATTAATGTTTGATTGTAGGTCTTGGACTCAATGACTGAACTTACAGGTCTGCTTCTCCCAGGCTTCCTTGGCTACATTGAGCAGACTGTGCGGCCAAAGAGTATATCGAACAGGGTGAAACCCATGGAGACGTGTCTCATAAACTGCTAACAGGACTCTTACTATGAGGTGTCTGTGTGTGTGTGAGGAGCACCTGTACTGAGGAGCCTGCTGTTAGTCTCTGACATCCGACCTGTAATACTGGCATATTTGTTGATAGAGGTTAATAAGGTAGCTGCAGTTTCGGTTCAATCAGCTCAGCGTTCAAACCAAGCGAACGACAAACCTGCTTAGTGGGATTAACACTAATGCTCATATCAACACTTTTTACTTAATTTTATATGGATTTTATTTATCTGTTTAGCAAAAACTAGAGAAATAGTAAACCGGTAGTGAGACAGATACAGTTGCTGAAGCTTGCAGTGTCTCACAGATCCTCATGTTTAGACAACAGATTTATGTATTTTCTACACTACAGTGGTGTGTGTGATTGTCTTGTTTAATACAGGTATGTGTAAATTACTCACTGCTTTCCTGGGAAATATTTCCAGCACTGTAGATTCTACTGTATAGCTCAAGCTATGCACACTCACAAATATTCACAGATGGAGATAGGCTTTGAGAAAGACCGGATGCTGCTGTTTGAGCACCAAGCTCCGTGTCCATATTAAAACTGTATGGAAGGGGGAGAGAGAGAGAGAGAGTTGGCTGTCACTCAAGGATCTACACCAGCGTTATTATAAACACCAGAATCAGCATCAACCTTATACACTCCGCCATCTTTATAGGATAATAATCCACTGCACCCGTCTAACAGCTCGCAGGCTTTGGACAAAAGTTTCACTCTCTGTTGAGCTCCTGAACAGACCAGACTAGTGTAGTCTGAACAGGCCAGGAGCATAGATGTCACAGGGGCATCTTCCCTTTATCACTCACAGAACCCCTAGGTCTGCGGGTCTCGGGGAATCACTCCGAGCAGATCCCCCGGTTCATCATGGAAGCATCCCATACCACTGTTGTCCTGAGCCTGCCATGGTTGATCCACTATAATCCACACCCATTGGGCCAGGAACAACATCACCGCCTGGAGCTGCACCCTTAACAGCCCTGACTAAGATTTCACATAAGAGTTTACTAAGAGATGTGTGCCTCTGTGTGATAGATCTCTTTCGGAGGGCGATGTCCACGATTTTTGTGTTGAGTGTCTGGGAGAAGAGCACGCTCTCCTTGGGCTCCAGGGAGAGTGTGAGCACTGTGATTTCCTCCCTATTAAGGTGCTTCGCGTGCGGCTCGCCTTCTTTAAAGAAGAGCCACGGCGCATTTGTGGGGTTTACGTGCCGATCTGGACGGGTTTCTGTGGAGTGGCCGGGGGAGAGGCCTCAACGATGGTCCCTACCCTTCTTTGGCGACCTCCATGATGAGTTAACTCTTACCATCATTATATAACCGCAGGGTTATATGATGATGCCCCAGATTGAAGAGACCTTTGCGGGCTATCTCTCTCCTGGGAGCTCATCCTCGCTAAAAAAGCTCACACTCCCCACCAAGCCGTGTAGACTAAGATCTAGGCTGGTGCTGTCCTGCACACCATGGCGGTTTTGCAGGCATATCAGACCTGCTGAGAGATCTGAGCACTGGCGGGACTATCGACGATGCGGCGTTTGCGGAGCTACACTGAGCCACAGGTTTATTTCTCCGTGCCACCAAGCAGACGGCCTGTGCTATTGGGTATTCTATTTCTGCCATGGTCGCCATCTATGGCTTAACCTCACGGGCATCAAGGACAGGGAGTGCGTTGTCCTCCTTGATGCCTCCACCGCGCCTTCCGGCCTCTTTGGCGACGCCGTAAACACCGCCATCACTAGCAGGCCTTGTGAGGTTTCTCCCATGCCGTTTCTCCCATCACTTTGGGAGCGAAGCTTACCAGTATCAGGTCCTTCCAATTGGCTTAGCCTTGTCACCCTGCACATTATATAAAATGCATAGATGCAGCTCTGGCTCTATCATTCCAGGGCATCCTGTATGCTGAATTATCTAGACGACTGATCATGGCTGAGTCTTAGAAGCTAGCGGTTCGACATTGAGATGTCGTCCTAGCTCACCTCAGACTTCATCCCTGCGTGCCAAGCGGTTCAACAGCCAAAAACGCTCATCTAACTCGAAAGGGTTTCCCCATGTTCAGCTTCTGGGATTGCTTCCAAATGGTAGAACTTTGATGGACTTTGCTATCAACCCTGCCTGCAATTCGGATTTCTCCCCCTCATTTCTGGATTGGAAAACTCTGTGGATTTACCTGGAATTTGACCCCGTCGGTTGTTTCATTTACATTTCACTTCTGCGTGTGTGTGTGTATTCGTGGCACTTGCTCGTTCGCGGACAAGACAAGTGTGCTTCCACCACCAATTCAGATTTCTTTCACCTCGTGCTGGAATAATCAATCGAGCATTAGTTGCTGCAACTACATGTACTCTTTGTTTGCGCAAAGACAGACTCATCACAGGATATTCTCAGTCGGTCTCTGCTTCCGGATTTTTGTGGGATTCTGTCCTCGTCATCGACCAGCCCCTCCACGTCATTGGGGATTTCCCTTCTGTACCTGGAAATCTCCAAACGCTCACTAAGCTACCACAGCAACATACTGCCAGTTCTGCTAGTATTACCAGGTGCTTTATTTTTCATATTAAAAGAACTATAAACCACTTAGTGTGTTTTGAGTCTGCTTTTGGATTCCGTATTCCCCAGCCCTGACAGGTTCAACTTAGGTTGCTCTAAGGTGCTATATAAATAAATGTTGATTGATTGATTGATTCATATTTAAAGAAATCAATCAAAGTATTATTATACACATGATGAAAACAGGGTAACAATAAATGCAATAAATATGCTGGAGTAAAACTATAATTTGAGGATGTGCCTTTGATGTTGTCACGGATTGTGGTACGAGGCATAATTGCAGGAGTCCAGGTTTTAAAGGAAACAATGTTTTATTTTTTTTATAAACACAAAAACAGAGAAATTAACAAAACACATATACTTTAAATGAAACTAAAACACGTATAGAATAACCATGAACTAAACACAGACATTAAGGAGGTAAATCAACAGACGCAAGACAAGACACTCAAAGAAACCAAACTATTTATAATAAAACTAATAACCAACTCGGCTCAGGTGAGCGCCCCTGGTCACCTGACCGAGTTGCCACATGGGAAATGAAGTTTACACAAAAGGAACTACAAACAAAAACACAGGGCGCTTTGGCGCCCTCTAGGGGTTATCCCTGACAGATGTAATGGCAGGAGAAGCAGGAAATGGGTTAATTTCTGTGAGACACAGGGTCACGCTGCAGGAGAGTGTGTTTCTGAAGCTCGCACATCACTGTCAGACTTCAGTCCAGAAAATGTATAATTTATCTTAATTTAATGACCTTCTGTCTCTCAGGGTCATGATGAAACAGAACAGAGAAGAAGAGAACTGCAGAATCTGCAGAAGTACGTGTGACAGTGGAACAGAGTAACAAAGTGTGTCTGGAGATCCTGGCCATAGAAAGGAGATATTTTCTTCACATAAGGCTTTTAGAGACAGTTTAGTGTCTGAAATGATAAACAGTCTGTTAGGTACAAGGTTTCTCTTTATCATGATGTAGGAAAAGGAATGAATGATTGTTAATAACTAATTAAAATAGCCACAAAAACACACAGTTAGGAGAGAATCTTAATGAGTTACTGCTGCTGACTTTAGTGAAAATAAACAATATACATTACAGAGCGCACTAAATAACAAAATAACTCAAACGCACTCCAACTAAAGGTTTTATTAGACTTCTGGAGCTGCGGGTTCGAGATCAGCTCTTACTGCAGGTTCCAGGAGTCCCGAACTGATCGGCTTCAACTTTTACGTCTTCTCTATACGGTGTTGAAGAGAGTGAGGGTTTAACATCAGGATTATGTTAACTAGATTTAAACACTACAGTGGAACGCTTAAACCTGATTGGCCAGGACACCTCAGACAGGAGTTCCAGCTGTAACCTGAACAATAGATTTACATATATATTCATGTGTTCCTTCTGATGATCAGTGGAAATGTTGTTTAAAAACAGGGTTGTTTCGGAGGGGGGTCAAAGTGCAGCGGTTTAGATATAAATGAGCTGATGCAGATGATTAAGATTTTCAGGCTTGCCAATGCTGGGCTTTACATAGCAGAGTCTCGTTATACATTATGGTAATAGACGATAGACGAGGCCCCGTATGCTGATTTACAGCCGTAATGATGTGAGATGTGACACACTGTCTGCCTTGTCATGTTCCAGAGCTGAGAAGAGTTACGCGGTAATGGAGTCAGAAAAGTCAGTGTGAAAAAGATTAAAGCTGCATCATGTCTCATCTCACTGAGTGTGTGTGTGTGTGTGTGTGTGTGTGTGTGTGTGTGTGTGTGAGCGACACAAAACTGAACAATTTCAATGTTTGTTCCGTCTTCTTTTATTTCTCATGCTTCTCTTTTTTCATTCATTCAGAGACGTAAAATAATCATTAATAAGAATCAGAATCGGATTCTATTGACAAGTATGTTGACACACACAAGGAATTTCATCTCAAACCAACGCAAAACACTCTACATTTGTTGTAGACAAAACACTATACACAGTAAGTAGATGACATTTAGTCACTTTACAGATTAAAAAAAAAGATGGGGGATTCTGAGTATCACCTACAGATGTTGATGAAAGTGTACATAAAGTGAGCGGACATGGTAGTGCAAGTAGCCATGGTGTGCATAACTTTGACTATAATAAGTAGTGCAAAACCGCAAGTAGTAGTAATGTGCAGTGGAATGCAGTGAGTTTATATGAAGCATGGTGATGCTTTTGCACTATAATACAGTACCAGATGTTTGGTTTGTGAAAATAACAGTAATGTACAGTGTGTAAACATTTTGTAAAAGAAACTGTTTCTGTCCCTGGCAGTTTTGGAGTTCTGTAGCATCTGCCACAAGGGAGGAGGTGAAAAAGGTTGTGTACTAGGTGTACTGGGTGTGTAAAAATAAATAAATAAATAAATAAATAAATAAATAAATAAAATCCTGCCTGTTTCCTGGTTCTTGTAGAGTACAAGATAGTCTTAGTCTTCTGCAGTCTATTCTGTCCTGTTTTGTGGCTTCTCCAAACCAGACAGTGATGGATGTTCTGGATATGCCACAGACTAAAACGCTATTTGCTGATGTTATGCCAGTGTTTATAAAACTCAGTTGCGAGCATGATGGCTGTTTCGAGTTCTCAAACAACATCGACCCCAATAAAATAAAAATTCTCATCTCACACTCAGGTCACTTTAAGACACGCCCTTTTACCCCCCGACATCATAAAGACATGGCCCATTTCTCCAGCCTCATTGTATTCGACGGCCCATATTACACCCTAGGACCGCCGGCTTGTGATAAATTGCCTAAACGTCTTCTTAATGCTGCTTCCTAACTGTGTTCCACATTCGCTCTTTAATGAGTTTTAAAGCCGTGAAAACAAACCAAGTGTTTCATCAAGTTGCTCCCTCAGAAGCATTCTGTTACCACATGCACCTGAGCCGTGAAGCAACTTTTCCAAGAGCACTAATGATGGACATGGCAACCACAAAGTATCCATTCAGACCCTGACCCCACAAGCCAGTGGCCTCGACGGCGAAGAAAAGCCACCCTGAGATGCCATGAGGAAGAAACCTGGAAAGGAATCAGACTCAGAGCAGAGCCTGGAATCCTCTGAGTGAGATTATAAACCATTACAGTCAGGGAGAGTTCAAGCGAACAGTCCTGAGTGTTTTATACAGTGTGTTGAGGAAGAGCAGATCATCAAAGTCTGGACAAAAATAATTCTCATGTTTTGTCAGTTCAGTAATGAACACATTCCCAAGGTTTAAGTTCTGAAATAGTACTGAATACAGATGTGCACAGCAGGACGTCACTCCTGGACCTCATTCACATGCTTTAAAGACATCATAGCAATAATTACTCATAAATCTAATTAAATAAGATCTTAATATTGAGTACTGACTTTACACCTCTGTCTCTGTTTATATATAAAATATATAATATGTATAATAAAAGAATAATTCCACCTTATCATTTGCACATTCATTTCGTATTCTGTCGAGACGCGGCACATCTGTCCAGCATCGTCTGCGTATGCTTTGTAGGATTATTTGTCCTGAGTCCTCGTCCCTGACCTCACGTCTCTGCCTCCCTGCCCCTCTGCGCACAGAGAGAGTGTGTGGTATCGCCGCTGCTCCGGTGCGCCGCTGTGCTGATTCTAATGCCGTGCGTCAGCCCTCGTCTGTCCAACCTCATCCATCACACCAACCACACACTCAGAGTGACATCTACTCATTTCCCTGAACACACTCAAGATGAGGTCACACACACGTCACACACTTTGACACACTCAGCTGCTGGATCTGTAGGCATACACTAAAGAGTATTAATTTCCTTTACTTTGTTTTTGTGCTTGGTGTGAATCTTCATCCTCATATACACACGTGGACAAAATTGTTGGTACCCTTCGGTCAATGAAAGAAAAACTCTGGTCAAACAATGGTCACAGAAATAACTTTAATCTGACAAAAGTAATAATAAATAAGAATTCTATGAATGTTAACCAATGAAAGTCAGACATTGCTTTTCAACCATGCTTCAACAAAATTATTCTAAAAAATTAACTCATGGAACAGGCCTGGACAAAACTGATGGTACCCCTAACTTAATAGTTTGTTGCATAGAATAGTCCAATGTTTTCCTCTTAGCCATTCTTGGGTGTTTTTAGCTGTGTGTTTTGGGTCATTGTCCTGTTGACCTGCGACTGAGACCCAGCTTTCTGACACTGGCCAGCACATTTCTCTCTAGAATCCCTTGATAGTCTTGAGATTTCATTGTACCCTGCACAGATTAAAGACACCCTGTGCCAGAAGCAGCAAAGCAGCCCCAGAACATAACAGAGCCTCCTCCATGTTTCACAGTAGGGACAGTGTTCTTTTCTTCATATCCTTCATTTTTCCGTCTGTGAACATAGAGCTGATGTGCCTTGGCAAAAAGTTCCATTTTTGTCTCATCTGTCCATAGGACATTCTCCCAGAAGCTTTGTGGCTTGTCAACATGTAGTTTGGCATATTCCAGTCTGGCTTTTTTCTGATTTGTTTTCAACAATGGTGTCCTCCTTGGTCGTCTCCCATGTAGTCCACTTTGGCTGAAACAACGACGGATGGTGCGATCTGACACTGATGTTCCTTGAGCATGAAGTTCACCTTGGATCTCTTTAGAAGTCTTTCTGGGCTCTTTTGTTACCATTGGGATTATCCGTCTCTTTGATTTGTCACGAATTTTCCTCGTGCGGCCACGTCCAGGGAGGTTGGCTACAGTCCCATGGATCTTAAATTTCTGAATAATATGTGCAACTGTAGTCACAGGAACATCTAGCTGCTTGGAAATGGTCTTATAGCCTTTACCTTTAACATGCTTGTCTATAATTCTCTTTCGAATCTCCTGAGGCAACTCTTTCCTTCGCTTCCTCTGGTCCATGTTGAGTGTGGTACATACCATGTCACCAAACAACACAGTGACGACCTGGAGCCCTATATATAGGCCCACTGACTGATTACAAGATTGTAGACACCTGTGATGCTGATTAGTGGACACACCTTGAATTACCATGTCCCTTTGGTCACATTATTTTCAGTATTTTCTAGGGTACCATCATTTTTGTCCAGGCCTGTTCCATGAGTTTATTTTTTTTATAATTCCGTTGAAGCATGGTTGAAAAGCAATGTCTGACTTTCATTGGTTGACATTCATAGAATGTTTTTTTAATTATTACTTTTGTCAGATTAAAGTTATTTATGTGACCATTGTGAGTTTTTCTTTCATTGACCGAAGGGTACCAACAATTTTGTCCACGTGTGTAGCTGTAATCTTTACAATATTTCGCTGACGCGGAATTTCACACTTATTTTTGTTTTTGGAAGCACATGCAAAACACATTTTTAAACCTGTCAATTAGAAACGGGATTGTGCAGAAGAAGAAAGAGAGAAACACTTTCAGTTCAATTCCATCTTATCGCTTGTTCTCATCTTATCTTCTGTTATAAATGAAGTCTCTTTTGTTTATGCGATAGGGATAAAGAAGATGTTCATACTGTATTTGTGCTGTATCTTTTAGATCCATGAGGTTAATTACTAGGGCTGTATGGAAATCACCAGAGATTGCCTAATGTGATATTTTCATGTCAATTCAATTTGTATTGTTACGTTATAAATGTCATGATTTATTATTATTATTATTTTTTTTTTTTTACAATTCCAAACAAACTTAAAAAATAATTTGCTTCTATGACACTTTCTGATGCTGTGCTGCCAGCCAATGTGGGATCCATTTAGAGTGTGCCACCTGTGGGATTATAGAGAAACTTCAATATAGAGAGCTAAACTGCAAACGTATATCAACTAAAAATTTATTTGATTTTGGAGTCATAAATTGCCACACAAAGGAATCCTGATACATCATTGAATCTCATGGCTTTTCATGATTATTTCCATAAATCCTTGTGAACGCGGGTAAGCAAGTGTCTGATACACAGGACGCGTTCCTCTGAGCACAGTATTCACTTTGGTCTCAGTGGCGAAAGATTCTAAAAGTGAACACCGTGTATTGACTCGGAATGTAACTTTTAGATGAATAAAACAAAGGGCTCAACTGAGTCTGATCCAGAAGAACCGCCAACATCCATTAATACTAAAACCTTTCAGGATGCTGAGCTCAGCTTATAGTTCTCAGTTCATCCAGCGTCTCTCCTACCACCGGAGTGTTCCTGATGATAGGATTTTGAGGTTGAATCAATCCATCCCCGTCGGTCGCTGTGTTCAAAGTCATCCAGCATCTTTCCTGTGGCTCAGAGCTCCAGTCTGACACTGATTTATATTAGACTTTTTTCTTCATGTTTTGGTTCCAAATCCCCTTTATTAACCTCAGATGGAGCTGTAAAGCTTCTGCAGAATAGACTGTGTGAGATGCCTGGGGTTGACTCTACATTTTCAGTCTGGTTCTTGTACAAAATCACTCAACTGAAGGCTCTTCAGTGCATCATTTCAGTTTAAAATACTTATACAGTTGTCAATCATTCCATATGACAGAAAGAATACATTTTCTCCCTGGTGGGTTTGTGCATGTTACTGGTCATTAGTGTCCAGAGCTCTTCTTCTGTGAACACAATCACTTTTTAGAATTGCTGTGCCTCTTGTTGAGCAGCTCGGGTGACAGTCGTGCTCCAAAATCTCTCACACGCTGATGTTGCTAAGGGTGATGCTATAGCTCATTGTTGCTCTTTTTACCTTTACAGTCTTTGTGTATGTTCCTCAGTTTGAGGTTATGATGTTCTACTACGGTGGCGGTGAAGTGCAAAACTACTTAAAACCGAAAGCAAAATAACATTCAAAGACAAAATAGCAAATTCAAAACCAAATTAACAAATCCCAAAACATAATAACAAATTCAAAACCAAATTAACAAAACTCAAAACAAAATAACAAATTCAAAACCAAATTAACAAAACTCAAAACAAAATAGCAAATTCAAAACCAAATTAACAAATCCCAAAACAAAATAACAAATTCAATACCAAATTAACAAATCCGAAAACAAAATAACAAAACCCGAAACTAATTGTTAATTTGGTTTTGAATTTGTTATTTTGTTTTGGGTTTTGTTAATTTGTGTTGCACTTCTCGGCCGTTCAGAAACGAACCGGAAAAGGTAGGTATAGCTTGCGAATTAAATTCTTACCGCTGATTGGACGAGACACCTGTCACTCAAGATAAACAGGAAGTAGGAACTTGTGTCTCTAACTTTGTTTCTTGTGTGTTCTGCTTCATTAAAAAAAAAAAAATCGGTGTGCAAAACTAAGAAAATAATTAAATTTTTCATTAGAAAGCAAGGAAATGGAATTTATTCAACGTTACTTTGAGGACGGACATTCGTATGCCGTGATGTTTGATATGCTGATGACGGTATATCACGGTATAAAGATTAGTTTGCAAACTGCTGTGTCTCTTTTAAAAGAAAAAAAAAATTCACAATAACTGCAAAAATTTGAAACCACAATAAGGACGGTACATGTTTGCACATTCGTACACACACGACTCTACCGCCGCTACAGGACTTCCTGTATATCTTGAGTGACAGATGTCTCGTCCAATCAGCGGTAAGTATTTCATTCGCAAACTATACCTAGCTTTTCCGGTTCGTTTCTGAACGGCCGAGAGGCGCGAACCAAATTAACAAAACCGAAAACTAAATAGCAAATTAGTTTTGGGTTTTGTTATTTTGTTTTTGAATGTTTTATTTTGTTTTGGGTTTTGCTATTGTGGTTTTTAATTTGTTTTTATTTTTATTATTTTATTATTTTTGTTTTATTATTTTGTTTTCATTTTGTTAAGTTGTTTTGCACTTCTCGGCCACCGTATTCTACAGAACCTTTTAAAGAATTCTCTCAGAGGACTCGCTCGCATATCTGGGTTTATTATTACCCGCTTGGGAGTCCCGTACTCTGTGCATCTGCCCAGATGTTTCAGGTTCCTGCCTTTCTCATTTCTTCACATCACTTGTACTGAGAGCCACCTGCTCCCTCTGGTCCCCACTTTATTTGTCCTCCTTGTTTTGAGGCCTGTAGATGTGTCTGTGCGACAATGGTAAAAGTTGTGGTTGTTGGTTTTCAGGTTTTCTGTCCTTCGCTGTCTCTCAGGAAGTGAGTTCTGCTTTCTGTTTTCTCTTGTACGTCAGTCTCCTAGTGACGAAATTCTAAGAAAAGGCTTAGAATTAGGGCATTTTCTTTGAATTTTCCCTTAAATTTAGGATTAAATCTTAGTAAAGATAAAAAATGATTCACAAAACATCTTAGCCCTAAAAACAGCTCCTAAGGTAATAATAGTTAAGAGTAGAGAGGAGGACTTTTAAGAGGCTTAAGAGTTTCTCTAGCAGAGGTCAAAATGGCGTAAGGAAGAAATATTCTCCGAACACTGAACGTAAAGCTAAAAGTAAACGCTGCTCTTCTGTCCAATTTGGTTTTCTTGTTGTTTTACTTCCTTCCGTCTCTCTTGGATTGTTGGCTACAGACCATCCAAAAGTGCGACTTAAATAAACTGTCCTGCCATCATGTAAACTGTAAAAGCTGAGACATTTCGCTTCCATCAATCTGAAATGGATCACAAGTAATAAAATCAGTCCGGTAAATAAATGTGAGAACTTTAATATAGTAACTACTGTGTGGAAATGGGTTGCTTCAAAAGTCGACACATTCGCAACATTTAGCTGTTTAATTATCTTTAAGACATTTAGCCTAGAAACTTTGCATAAAGTAGCCTGTAGTCATGATGATACCATTTCTACATATACAAAAATTATGATTTCACTGTTTGTTCGATTATCATGAGTTCTGTCTTCACAAAAGAGCTCAGAGATTTTTTTTTTTTTTCATCAACCAATCACAGTCCTTGAATTGCTGCATCATTCCTAGCAACAGGGTCGACCACACCTCTCCTCACTAAGATAAAAGTTTTTTCTACTTTCCTTACTCAGAGTTGCTCTAAAAAGTTTCCTAAATCACTTTTAGCTCTCTTAGAGAATTCCAAAAAGCTTTGTGAATACGGGCCCATGAGTCTAGAGAATGGAGATCAGGGAATCATAACGCTCATGTAATATTTGGCTCCTATCACTTCACAGCACATTTCATGGTCACAGTTTGGTTTATTTTTTCTTCTTCTAAAAGACTGAATTTCTTTTCCAAAGACTGTGGATTTCAGAACGTGTAGTTCAGTTTCTGTTGTGAATATAAAAATATTTGTTAAATACATGCAATAGCAGTCCTGTATACAGTGGAGACAAAATGAGACTCTCGGTGGAGACAAAATCATTTTCTTCATACCTCCGTGTCTCTTGCTGCGACGGATCTGGCATGTGAGAATTAGTGAAAGCCAGAGCAGAGAAAACACTCAGCTTTCACTAAACAAAGTCTGATCGTTTTACCTTCAACAGACGAGAACTCGAAATAGTCGCATTATCAGCACAGGGTTTCTGTCAACTCAAACCTCTCCAACTTGGACGACCCTCAAAGCAGCAGGTTCCAACTTTATTCCTCTAAAATTAGATCTCATAATAAAGAAACTAAGATTTCACTGTAGAGATTTCTTTATTACTTTGGATCTCTTGTCAGTTATTAACCTGAAGAGATGATGTGGGAAGTTGAGAAGAACACGGTCATTTACAGAACAGCTGGATGTGTTTAAAGCGAGTGTGTGTCGGCTAGCGGTTTGTGGATGTATAGTGCGGCAGCTGGCTGAGCGTTGAAATCTCTTTAGCGTGGGAGGCACAGAGGAAGCTGCTGAGTTTGACAGAATTCATTATGTTGTGATTAGCTTGGGTTCGACATCCTGGCAATCGCTGCAATGTGGGTGTCTAACTTTGTGTGTGCGGTTTTCAGAGGCTCTCACTGAGATTATGAGGCTGCAGCTGAATGGACGATTGACCCACGAGTTCTGAAGTTGATCTGCGAGTAAAGAATTTAAGAATGACTGGAGGAACAAAGCGCAGTCACTGTGCATCTCAGGTTTATTTATTTATTTATTTATTTTTCCCTGCAATAGCATGGCCATGTTTCACAGTAGGGACAGTGTTCTTTTCTTGATATGCTTCATTTTTCCATCTGTGAACATAGAGCTGATGTGCCTTGGTAAAAAGTTCCATTTTTGTCTCATCTGTCCATAGGACATTCTCCCAGAAGTCAACATGTAGTTTGGCATATTCCAGTCTGGCTTTTTTATGATTTGTTTTCAACAATGGTGTCCTCCTTGGTCGTCTCCCATGTAGTCCACTTCGGCTGAAACAACGACGGATGGTGCGATCTGACACTGATGTTCCTTGAGCATGAAGTTCACCTTGGATCTCTTTATAAGTCTTTCTGGGCTCTTTGGTTACCATTGGGATTATCCGTCTCTTTGATTTGTCATGAATTTTCCTCGTGCGGCCACGTCCAGGGAGGTTGGCTACAGTCCCATGGATCTTACATTTCTGAATAATATGTGCAACTGTAGTCACGCACAACCTTGAGGCGGATGGGCTACAACAGCAGAAGACCCCACCGGGTACCACTCATCTCCACTACAAATAGGAAAAAGAGGCTACAATTTGCACGAGCTCACCAAAATTGGACAGTTGAAGACTGGGAAAATGTTGCCTGGTCTGATGAGTCTCAATTTCTGTTGAGACATTCAAATGGTAGAGTCAGAATTTGGCATAAACAGAATGAGAACATGGATCCATCATGCCTTGTTACCACTGTGCAGGCTGGTGGTGGTGGTGGTGGTTTAATGGTGTGGGGGGTCTTTTCTTGGCGCACTTTAGGCTCCTTAGTGCCAATCGTGCATCGTTTAAATGCCACGGCCTACCTGAGCATTGTTTCTGACCATGTCCATCCCTTTATGACCACCATGTACCCATCCTCTGATGGCTACTTCCAGCCAGTCACAGGAACATCTAGCTGCTTGGAAATGGTCTTATAGCCTTTACCTTTAACATGCTTGTCTATACTTTTCTTTCGAATCTCCTGAGACAACTCTTTCCTTTGCTTCCTCTGGTCCATGTTGAGTGTGGTACATACCATGTCACCAAACAACACAGTGACGACCTGGAGCCCTATATATAGGCCCACTGACTGATTACAAGATTGTAGACACCTGTGATGCTAATTAGTGGACACACCTTGAATTAACATGTCCCTTTGGTCACATTATTTTCAGTATTTTCTAGGGGTGCCATCATTTTTGTCCAGGCCTGTTCCATGAGTTTATTATTATTTTTTATTCTGTTGAAGCATGGTTGAAAAGCAATGTCTGACTTTCACTGGTTAACATTCATAGAATTTTTTTTAAATTATTACTTTTTTCAGATTAAAGTTATTTATGTGACCATTGTGAGTTTTTCTTTCATTGACCAAAGGGTACCAACAATTTTGTCCACGTGTGTATATGTAAATGTTTATAAAATACAAGGACTATCTATTAATACAATTATTTGTTTTCATTGTCCTTTAAGATAAAATGAGAAAATAAGTTACTTACAAAACATGCTTTGAAGAAGTCTGTTGGGTTGTCACCAAGAAGAATCGTGAGCCCTCTCAGCACCAGTGACCTAACATCAGTTGGCTCTTGAGTCTGTTGGGTAATTAAAAAAAAATGGTTGGGGGGTAAATAGCTACAATAACAGGAAATTATCCAGAAGAGAGCAGAACCAACAACACACCCAGCAAGGACAGAAATAGTTCATCATGAGATTAAGAAAACATTATGCACTAGCGCACTTGGACACAAAGGGTACTAAGCTGTCGAGTTCAATCTCAGAGTCGTCATACAACCAAACCTACACCATAGGTACTGTAAGGTGGATTTGCGTCTTGTTTTTCTATTTTATTAAAGCTTTACTCTAAAAAGAGTAGGACGACTCTCAGTTTTTTTTTTTATTAAAATCACACTATATTTTCAGATGAAGGATACACAGAAGTGCAGAGAATAAGGGTACCGCCCTAGAGACACTGAACAGCACAGTTTTTCACTTTTTTTTTTACTGAACAAGTACAAAAATTCTGCTCATTTTCTTTTCTTGTGCATTAAAGCTAATTTATGCAAGAACCCAAATAAAGACACGGACCATGTGTGTTTTGAGCATCACCTGTGCACCTGTGAAACACATTCCAGGTCAATTAAAGCCATTTAATTGTGACAAGGTGAATGCCTGGACAACATGCTTCCTTTTTTAACCACAGAAGGAAGGAAGGAATCAAGGAAGGCATTTTGACTCTTCTATTGGCAGAGCTTTACTACTCAGGAGATATTGTAGAGATACCTTTTCTAAATCGTACATTTATAAAAGTGTTTATTTAAGTGTTATTTTATGTAAAACAAATGTTTTTTATTACATTTCTTAATCTATTCACATAAATGCACCTACTGTCATTGAGTGCAAATTGTCTCAGCAGAAGCACGTCTGTTGTCTGGGAAAAGCTCATCCAGGCTGCATGTGAGATTTGATTGACTCGATCTCCATGATGGAACAAGTGTCAGCTGCTGGGTTAGCTTCGCCGCAATTTTTTTCTTTTTTTCCCCAGCGACCTTGTTCGGCGATTAGTCACGGCCCGAGCTCTTTAATTGAGCCTCTAGGGGTTTCCTCTGTCCCGTTCCGCTCGCTCTGCCTCACTCTAAGCCACGGGGACGCCCCCTCTGAGGTGCTGCTTCCATTAGATTGCAGTATAAAGCTGCTGAGGGAATCCGGAATCTGACGCGTAGCCAAACGCTGTGAGCTGCTCAATAAGCTCTCCTGTGCGCCTGTAACACAGAATACACACTTCTTCATTCCTGTGGCTGATCAATGCTGAGCCGCAGGTGTTTCCAGGTCTTTACTTCTGTTCAGAATTGAGGCAAAGTACAGTTTGTTTCAAACCATGCCCAGTGTAATAACCGCGCGTACTAGCGAATGTGCAGGATATCCGGTGTGTTACTGCATTTTCATTACAGCCTTCATAAAACTGAATGATGAACCATAAGATCGATGGTCGGGGTTTCATTATCTGCTCGGCGGGAAAAAAAAAAAAAAGCTTCTCTCTCAGCTCATAGTACTTTGTAAATGCTTCAGTATCACCGTGACTTGGCATTCTGGTGTTCCCCGAGTTGTGGACAATCACTGTAATGATAAAGCAGGCATGGGCAAATCATGGCTGCATTAGTTAATAAGTGAAAGCTGCAGTGTTCTGCTCAGTCCCATTGCTTTCTAAAAGTTACATGAAAGGATGGAATGAAAACACTGTATGTATTTTTCCCGTCACAGCAAGTACAAGATAATTTTCTAGTCTAGCGAGTGTCTTTATGTCCTCTCTATATGTTTAACCTAGAGCTGAGTGGATGAAGTAAGCAAGAAAGATATTTGACAGCCTTATGCTGATCTTTATTTTTCGAAGTATTTTAATATTCATAATTTGAAAGAATATATAAAGAGTTTTTTTTTTTTTTCTTTTTTCTCTTAGAGTTTGAGAAAAACAGCATATCAACTCTTTAAGCGGCTGGAAATGAACACGGGTTGAACTGAACCTGGCCCTACTCAGATGTCCTACGCTTTTTCGATCAGCCTTATTCTTTGCACCCTCTTCTTCATCCGTTATTCCTCTGATCATCCTTCGTTACAGTTTCCTAAACCCACTCTTACTTACCCTGCGACTAATCTAAGAGTTTTTAAGATTTAAGATAAAAATAATGAAAACTTTTTAAAACTAACTAAAATTTGATTTAAATAGTTACAAATATTAATATTCTATATTGATATTAAATATATATAAACATAAAATAGGACAGTGCTCATTCAATAAATGCAGAGCTAAACAGATGAGTTTTAAGTCTAGATTTAAATGTGACTAATGTTATGTTATTCTGCACATCTGATCTCTTCTGGAAGCTGGTTCCAACTGTGGGCAGTGTAATAACTAAAGGCAGACTCCCCTTGTTTTGTGTGAACCCTTGGTATTTCTAACTTCCTCGATCCTAATGACCTGAGTGGTCTGTTTATATTATAGGTTTATAGTAGTCATTTAGCTCTTAATGAGGGAAAAGGTCACGGACAAAATGAGTGTTGGATTGGATTGCTCCATCACAAGCTGATAGCCATGACAAATATTAACCAATGATCATTAAAATACCATATTTACTATGTTTACTAATAGTAGTAGACCGCCGCCAATGTCTGGGAATTCAGGAGGAGCTTTATTTAATCTGTAGCAAGATATAGAGAACTCACGAATGAGCACCCCAGGCTGTTTCCACTGCAGTGTGGGCTATGTTTCATGAGAAATCTCTTTGTTTTCCAGGCTATGATGTACAGTAGTGGGATATAACCGCAAAGGTGAGTACCACCAGAGGAACGAGCTTGCTGATGATGGAAGTTTAGATTGTAACAGCATCCAGAATGGCACCAGGTTTCAACCTGCTCGTCTCACTGTTCTAGATCTGTATAATCCCTAATATGTTGGAGGTTTCTTTCTGTGAGGATGTATACGGACAGTGCCCTCCATAATTATTTGTTAATATTTATGTGTTAAAAGCCTTAAAATAAATTCAGTTTTTATTGCAAAAGCATATTGTCACACTGAAAATTGTAGAACAACATAATGTGAATATAAAGTGAATTTTTAAGGGGGCAATAAAAATCCCTGACTAACAAATAAATTATTTTTTCATAAAATAACCTGTTCCACAGGTTGTAATTGAAGTATTCCTGTCGTTTCTACAGTAGTTTACAAAGTTGATCAGAGTATCTAGGAACATTTCATTAGTAATTTATCACTTCCTGCTTCCCGGGGGTATAAATATGACGTGACACAGAGGCCATTGCTCTTATCCACTCTTCAACATGGGAAAGACAAAGGAACTCACCATTCAATTAAGGCAGATGTGTGTCGACCTTCACAAGTCAGGCAATGGGTACAAGAAAAATAATAGCCACCTGTCCATATCTACTGTGAGAGGAATCATTAAGAAGTTTAAAAAAAAAACTGGAACAGTAGTAAAGAAGCCTGGATGAGGATGCAAGTTTATTTTGCACAGTGAGGAGGAGGGTAAGAGAAATAAAACATTCTCCGAAGCTCACTGTTAAAGAACTGCAACAAATGAGAGCATCTTGGGGTCACAAAGTCTCCAAAACAACCATCAGACGCCATCTACATGCCAACAAGCTCTTTGGGAGGCATGCAAGGAAAAAAAAAACTTCTCATTCACAATCATAAACACAAACGTTTGGAGTTTGCTAAGCGGTACTGGGGCTTCAACTGGGACCACATTCTTTGGTCAGATGAGACCAACATAGAGCTTTTTGGCAACACTCTAAGTGGGTATGATGGAACACAAAAAATGAGTATGCAGAAAAGCACACTGTGAAGTCTGGGGGAGGACCGTGATGCTGTGGGGCTGTTTCTCTTCCAGAGGCCCTGGGGACCTTGTTAGGGTGCGTGGCATCATGAACGCTTTGAAATACCAGGACATTTTAAAGGAAAATCTAGTGGCCTCTGCCCGAAAGCTGAAGATGGGTCGTCACTGGGTCTTTCAGCAAGATAATGACCCAAAACATGTGGCCAAATCTACACAGAAATGGTTCACCACACACAGAATCAACCGCCTCCCATGGCCATCTCAGTCCCCAGACCTCAACCCCATTGAAAACCTGTGGAGTGAGCTGAAGAGGAGAGTGCAGAGGAGAGGAGGAGTCGGGTCCTATGTTACTTAGAACAAAATGTATTATTTTAGAAGCTAAAGAACACATTTTAACCAGGGGTGCCAATAATTATGGAGGGCACTGTATAACATTTACGGAAGGAGCCACTAGTGTCAGTGCCCACAGAGTTAAAGCTTCCAAGTTTAGATTTCTTATATGGGCAAGCCTTTTCGCCATGTGTTATCTACAACTTAAAGATGGGTTTGGTCTGATCATGTAGCAAACGTTACAAATCCCAGGAAAACTGTTAAATGTGTCTAGACACCTAAAAGTAAGAAACTTAAATGATCCTCAAAAGTTTTTGCTACCCCCTCCCAACATTAAAGCCTCGCTAGTGTCTTGATATTGACTCATGAGCGCAGTTATCGAGTCGTTATTGATTTTTTGCCAATTTATGGAGTGCTTATTAGTTTTTATCACCTCCGTACCTGTTCTGCAGCATTCTACAGCCAAACATTATTGTATTAAAAAGAGATGGATGGAATAACAAATTAACGAAGTGATATTTTAAGTAAAAAACAGTCGTGATTAAACACGATTAATAGATAAATTACATGTTAATGTCCGATGCACAATAGAAATGTGTTCATTTTAGAATTCCTGGTAATTTCATAATAAAATCTTATGACAAATTTACCATATAATATTTATTCCTAAAATATGTGTGGCATAGTTGCCCACATGTGCTCCATCTACATGCAAGATTTGTCAATGGCTCTATTCAGCGTCATTGCGTTTTTTTTTTTTTTTTTTTTTTTGTAGTGCATGCCTGTGCCCAAGAGAACAAAAAGAGCTTGAATGAAGAAACTAAATAAAATCTTCAATATCAAATACCAAAAAAAAAAAAAAAATGTCTCGTCACATGAATCCACATGAAGCTCTCCAGGTTTTTTTTTTTTTTTTATTGTTTAAGTAAAAATCATCATGCTTTTCTTTTTGATTGTGTCCAGCATTGAATAATCATTTGACCACAAATGGTTGGAATGTGGTTGTGAATTTATGACTGAAATAAAGCTGCTCACATCGCATGCACTTTCATAAATGCTGCCTTTTGCAAAGTGAAAGTGCCAAAGTATTAAATTCCTTATTGGCTGGCTATTGAAATGTCATGTTGTTGATAACAGGTCCTTATTGCTCATATTGCTCATGTCAAAATGCGCTGTAGAGGCATTTTCATGTCCTTACGAATTTGAATCGTTGTTAATGGTTGAGTGGAAAATGAACCAGACTGGTAGAGACCACAAGGACTTCAGAGCCGATTTTAAGTCTGAAAAAGGTCGGCAGCTTATTCGGCTCAGTGGAATGGGGACTTAAACTCCAAATTCGTCCTAATTGCACAGCAGGTGCTAACTCATCTGTGGGATTAGTTAAACCAGGAATTAGGGCTAATCAGCTGTAGGAAAAGACCTAAGATATATTTATCATCTCCTATAATTATTAATGAGATTGCGATGCTTATGTCCACATCCACACAGGCAACAACAAGGTCTAATTATCAAGATTGATTTCCTCTGCTTGTTAAAGCCATGATGAAGTCCATTATTCTGGCTCATGAACACCAAAGCTGCAGCCATTCAATCTGAAGCTTCCAGGTTTGTTACAGTGATTAATCGTAGATGACAGGGCAACTATATATATATTTTTTTCTTTGTCTTTCTGTCACAGACAACCGGAAAACAGACCAGAAGACAAGTAGTTCGCCTAGCGTGGATGGTTAACCCAAACACGGAAATAGTGCGAGCAGGCAGGATAACCACGCTGTTTATTTTATTCTAATAACACACACTCAATCAAAAGCGAAACCCCAGAAAGTGAGTACTCCCGAGTAGACGGACGTAGCGTGGGCGATAACATGGGCGAACTCAATGACTGAGCGATGTGAAATGCCATCTTGTCTCCTTTTATGCTTCCTGAGTGGTACCCGTACTACTTCCAGGTCCTCGTGCCGGTCGTGTTAGGAGTGCGCATGACGACACTTTCTTATAACAGAGTTGAATGATCAGGGTCTTCCTAGGCATTGCCATTAGTCTGATACCGTATCCTGTGAGGGATTAAATACACACGTGGACAAAATTGTTGGTACCCTTCGGTCAATGAAAGAAAAACTCACAATGGTCACAGAAATAACTTTAATCTGACAAAAGTAATAATTAAAAAACATTCTATGAATGTCAACCAATGAAAGTCAGACATTGCTTTTCAACCATGCTTCAACAGAATTATTTAAAAAAAAATTAACTCATGGAACAGGCCTGGACAAAAATGATGGTACCCCTAGAAAATACTGAAAATAATGTGAGCAAAGGGACATGTTAATTCAAGGTGTGTCCACTAATTAGCATCACAGGTGTCTACAATCTTGTAATCAGTCAGTGGGCCTATATATAGGGCTCCAGGTCGTCACTGTGTTGTTTGGTGACATGGTATGTACCACACTCAACATGGACCAGAGGAAGCGAAGGAAAGAGTTGTCTCAGGAGATTCGAAAGAAAATTATAGACAAGCATGTTAAAGGTAAAGGCTATGAGACCATTTCCAAGCAGCTAGATGTTCCTGTGACTACAGTTGCACATATTATTCAGAAATTTAAGATCCATGGGACTGTAGCCAACCTCCCTGGACGTGGCCGCATGAGGAAAATTCATGACAAATCAAAGAGACGGATAATCCCAATGGTAACAAAAGAGCCCAGAAAGACTTCTAAAGAGATCCAAGGTGAACTTCATGCTCAAGGAACATCAGTGTCAGATCGCACCATCCCTAGTTGTTTCAGCCAAAGTGGACTACATGGGAGACGACCAAGGAGGACACCATTGTTGAAAACAAATCATAAAAAGCCAGACTGGAATATGCCAAACTACATGTTGACAAGCCACAAAGCTTCTGGGAGAATGTCCTATGGACAGATGAGACAAAAATGGAACTTTTTGCCGAGGCACATCAGCTCTATGTTCACAGGCAGAAAAATGAAGCATATGAAGAAAGAACACTGTCCCTACTGTGAAACATGGAGGAGGCTCTGTTATGTTCTGGGGCTGCTTTGCTGCATCTGGCACAGGGTGTCTTGAATCTGTGCAGGGTACAATGAAATCTCAAGACTATCAAGGGATTCTAGAGAGAAATGTGCTGGCCAGTGTCAGAAAGCTGGGTCTCAGTCGCAGGTCATGGGTCTTGCAACAGGACAATGACCCAAAACACACAGCTAAAAACACCCAAGAATGGCTAAGAGGAAAACATTGGACTATTCTAAAGTGGCCTTCTATGAGCCCTGACCTCAATCCTACTGAGTATCTTTGGAAGGACCGGAAACATGCTGTCTGGAAAAGGCACCCTTCAAACCGGAAACAACTGGAGCAGCTTGCTCATGAGGAGTGGGCCAAAATACCTGCAGAGAGGCGCAGAAGTCTCAGTGACAGTTACAGGAATCGTTTGATTGCAGTGATTCCCTCAAAAGGTTGTGCAACAAACTATTAAGTTAGGGGTGCCATCATTTTTGTCCAGGCCTGTTTCATGAGTTTATTATTTTTAATAATTTTGTTGAAGCATGGTTGAAAAGCAATGTCTGACTTTCATTGGTTAACATTCATAGAATTCTTATTTATTATTACTTTTGTCAGATTAAAGTTATTTCTGTGACCATTGTGAGTTTTTCTGTCATTGACCGAAGGGTACCAACAATTTTGTCCACGTGTGTAAGTCCTAAAAAAGAACTGAACTGAGTCTTGTGAGTCTTATTCCAGATTACTGTCACTTCATTCCCACTGAGGACAGTGAAGGATGAGCACAACTAGAGCCAGACAGTTATCGAAAGCTTCCTTTCCTCCTCTTGATGAACACACATTTTGTAGTTCCTGGTTGGCTCCATACAAGAAAAGGTCCATGCTGGTGTTGCTGTACCTGGTCTTCACCAAAGCGCATGCAAACTTCAGACCTACAGTATAGCTACTGCTTCCTCTTTTATTATTATTTTTTTTTCTTGTCTGTCTTTAAGAACTTGCTATTGAGCACTTTGTTGCTCATCCACAGTACTGTAAATACAAGCAAGGTTTGTCTTCCCCACTTAATTGCGATAAGAATCCTGAATCTGCAAGCAAAAGCTGACTTGAGTAATCTAAACTTGAGTAAATGTTTCTAATTAGATCTTAAATAATATCTTTTGGCTACCTATAAACCATGTGGAGAAAACCTTATTCACAGTCTCTTGTTTAATAGGGTCCTCAGAATGGTCGCAGAGGTTTGGAGTGTGCGCAGCTTCATTCTGGGTAGGATCGACAAATTAATTTGCGAACTTAATCATACTGAACTATTATTAGGAGTGAAAGATTAGTTTCAGGTTCACACTGTTTAACAAGAAATGATACTCTGTCCAAATTAGTCATAATACTAAAAATGCCAGAATGATACAATATATAAATAAATCAGCTTATCTACTGCTTCTTTTCTTGTCTTCCTGAGATAATCACAGAGTTGAGCTGGAACACCAGATTTGGGAAAAACTGCCAGCAAGCCAAAGTTTTTTTTTTTTTTTTTTTCCTTTATTTTAGGCCAATATTTGCAGGCCTCATCAAACAATCCTTTCACTCATCTCCCATCTGCCTTGTCAGAATGAACATTGCCTCCTGTGTGGTAGATTGGTTTTGATAAAAAGCAAACAGTGACAGAGTGGAAAGAAAATCGGAGCAGTTCAAAACTGAGACCTAGATATTGTTCTACTTCTTCCGTTTTACTTTTATTAAAAGAACCTTTCGTGATATGAATAAATGCCAGAGCTGATCTAACAACGCATTAAACTTTATTGTTCAGAAATGGGCAGTTTGGAGCAGCTGGGTTTTGTTTCTCAAACTCCACTCTTTGCACTTCCTGCAGCTAATTTACAGCTTCGAGCCCCATAATGGAGGCCCTAAAAAATGGGAAGAAATGATCAAAAGACTGATATGTGATGTTTCCTCAACAGTAGGTTTACTGTAATGGGGAAAAGAGTGGACTTTTCCCAAGGTGTCTGAGAGAAGACCAAAGTAATCGATCACAGGCTAACAGATTGAGACAACGTTGTAGATGTCTGATAAAACGTATCACAATTTGAAAATAAATAATAAAAAAAAAATGAATCACAGACTTAATGCTTAATGCAGATTGTGACATTTATAATGAAGTCTGGATTTACAGTGCCTCTATAATTTATAACAAAATATTAGGGTTACTTTGCTGTAACCCTGTCTCCTGAAAGAGCGGGAAAGAGATGCTGCGTGAAAACGCTATGGGGACATTTCTTTGTTCAACCGGTTGTGAGGCATGTGTTTATCAAACACGCCAAACTTTGGCTTATATAACCTCGGTCAGGTGACGTCATCTGATGAGGTGCACCTGCAGGTTATAAATAGGACTGAACTGGAAACACCCTCGGAACTTTTTGTCTTCAAGGACCGCATTGTGTGTGCGTGTGTGCGTGCGCGCAAAAGCAGTTATCAAAAAAAAAAAGGAAAGAAAGTGTTAGATTACTCACCAGTTATGGCAGAGTTTGAGAGGAGATGCGTGTCTCCGTGTGAGAGATCTCTCTCGGACGGCGATCTCCACACTTTCTGTTTTCAGTGTTCTCGGGCGAGTGTGAGCACTGTGATCTCCTCCCTACACGCAGCATCTCGTTCCCGCTTTTGAAAGGGAACATCATGTATTTGATTAAATCTCAGTGTGTGATGGTGTTATAGTGTTTAAGGTTGAGAAGGAGCTGCAGGAATGGGACAGGCTGAGCTGTCGTATATTGTCACACACTCTGCTTTTCTTTTCCTGATGACACTGTCACTGTAAGCGAGAACAGGTAGGCAATCTATGAGAGCTGAAGAATGCAGACTCCGAGCTGAACTCTGGTTAAATGGCTTTGTTTTTAGGTTCTGCGTCATTCTTACAGCAGAGACCACTACTGGTGAAATTTTCATCATCAGTCATCAGAGTGCTGAGTGTTTTTTTTTTTTTTTTTTTTTTTTTGTGCATTTATTTCTATTTCTTGCCTGGAAACCTCAGAGCTTATAAACAAAACATACATTATTAACGTATTCACTCATCATCCATACCACTTTATCCTTTGTACAGGGTTGCAGGGGGTCTGGAGCCTGGCCCAGGAGAATTAGGGTACAAGGTGGGGTACACACTAGATGGGATGCCAAATCTATCTCAGAACACACACACACACACAAACACACACACATATACACACACATATACACACACATATACACATCCACAAGCTCATTCACACACACAAACTCCTGAGCTCTGGTTTGAAACTTTTCGGCTTGGGTGTGACAGGGCGATTGGTACACAATTTATTTACATCACAAACAGAAAAACAAAAAAATTGACAAGTATTGTTGTGTTATGTCTCATGAGTCAAAACAGCAAAGTCATGCATCTGTGCTGTGTTTGTTTATTAAGGGTTTCAAGGCTTCGGAGCGAACAGGATGTAAACGGCAATGTTTACCAACCGCAAAATCTCGATGGAGACCAAACACATGACCATTCTTCTGGAGGCTCCTGTCTGACTCGCATTATAATGTTAAGCAGCGCAGACTGGAGATTTTTTATTTATTTATTTATTTATTTATTTTTACAAACTTTACCTTTTACAGGTTTCAATGGTTTCTATAGTAACAGCTTATTTAAAACAACATAAAAAAGATGTCGAGGATTATTCACCATCAGGACAGCTTTACAGGACAGCCGTTTTCTGTCATCACGCTCCCGGTTCTGATTCACTGAAACTTTTGAGGCTGACTCATTTCACAACAACCACCTACTTTCATAAGTTGTTCTTGCGCTCTGTTCACTCTCACTCACTCACACATCGTCCACATCACCTGCTTTATCCTGTATTCAGAGTCGCTGGGGTCTACTATCCCAGTAGACCTAGGGCACAAGGTGGGGTACACCCTGGACAGGGTGCCAATCCATCACAGGCAACACTCACATACTACACAATTTGGGAATGCCAATTAGCCTAACCTGTATGTCTTTGGGCTCTGGGAGGAAACTGGAGTACCCGGAGGAAACCGGCATGAATTATTTTCATCTAAAAGCACAACATGAAGTCTTTTACCTAAGCAACACACACCATGCTCGATCCATTTGATCTGTTAATAGTTGCTCTTCAGTGCTGCCTCTTTCCAGAATTTCCACCCTCACAACATCATCAGGTCATATTTCTGAATTATTTGAAATAATGAATACTATTTAAATAATTCATTTATCTGTAATCATATTGGCATCATTAGGAGAGACTCATGTTCCAGTAGCTGATTAGTTTATTTTGCCAACAATCTTAATGATTATTATTTTTGAGACTTTTTCCTGTAGATCGTTGTCTGATTAAGAGACTCTCATGGCGGCTTGTTCTTTTGGCTGGAAAAGAGAATTCTAATTACTGACACTTATAAAGATCAGGATGCCGCATGAACTTGATGAATCCCTCTCGGACACCTCTTCCTGTTAGCAAACATGTTTCCTGATCAAAGAGCTTGCTGTATTTTACACCTTGCTATTGCTCCTTTTTCCCCACTACAGACGATCAAATCCGGGAAATGTCTCAAGGGCTGCATCTACCAAAAAGGCGGCGAGAAAAGTAATTTGATGCCATGAAACCTGGTTGGTGATGGGGATCACTCAAGTGTTTCTGCTGCTCTGTGGTCCAATTAAACAACAGCAATTAATTCAGTCTACTTATTTTTTTTTTACAGTCTACTATTTTTTTTTCACTTATAAAAAAAAAAATTCTGGGTTAATCTATGGAATAATTTGTCTTGGGTAATGTTTTTATACCATGTGATAAACAAGAGAAATGCTTGCACAGGAGCGGCGGGGCAATATGTGACAGACGTATTGTTTCACTTTAATTCACAGCAGAGCGCTGTTTAATGCTTTATCCTGATTGGCTGTTAGGTGTTGATTCATTTCCTTGACCAGCAGCTCTAACAGTAGTGCATTTTAAAATCACAAGGCTTATTGTTTCTGTAGTAATGATTTCTAGATAAGTGGATGAGGAAACCTGTGGAATTATTGAGAAAATAATAATAATAATAATAATTTGCCATCTCCAGTGCCAGCACATTGCAAGTTTCTCTCGCTTATTTTGTCTTTTATAGCAACATTCTTTAATAAATCAACCTTCTTGTTTTTAAACTGCTGCTGTGGCCTCGGAAGGCTTGTATCAATTCTCTTAACAGTACATAGAGTGACTTGCAGCTCTCCACAGTGTCACGGCGTGCCCCTGTGATGGGCATGCGCCCAAATCTATGTTCGACTTCTCTCAATCTGCAGGCTACCAAGGTAGGTGGCACCCCCTTCTGCAGGTACAAGAAGGAGCGGAGCCGCCTATTCGGACCGGCTGGCCATCATTAACGTTAATAGGATCTCAGGTTTGCTCCTTGCACCTTTACTCCTGCGCCGAGCCCGCCTTCATGTCCCTGCCGCCAAAGAGGAAAAGGCCGTGAGGACGACTGCATTAAGGGCTCCGATCCCAGCAGGAAAAGCGAGGACTCCTGTCTAAGGCCGTGCCCAGAGAGAGCTGGGAGGAGCCAGGCCAGCCATCGACAGTGGGAGAAGAACTGTTTAGGGAATGTGCAGGGGTGCTGCCTCCCCATGCTCCGTTCTGCCACTCCGCCCACCGCGTACGTGCATGCCTGCTGGGCACTACCTCGGACCTGCACGTGCACTTCTTACAACCCTTATCTTCCCCATTTATATAAAAGTGATCTTTTTGCTTTAAGACCTCGCCTCTTGTCCGTGCTTCATGGTGCCGCCCGTGCCATAGGGATGTGGTCACTGTTACAACACTCAATTGGTTTTTCCTACACAACAAGAAAGGTGACTGGCAGTGTGATATTAACAATGTCCAACATGAGAGCCGCTTGCTGACTTTCAGAAATCTGAGTACTAGAGAAGGTGTTTTGATTGGTTCTGGTGAGGTAATTCCAGGTCATATTTCACCCTTAGTGGCCTTAAGGTCAAACCTGACGAGCCTATGAGAGAAACGAATGAAGCTCTCAGAAAGTCAGTAGGACATAAACTTCTCTCTCTCACTTTCCGGTTTGGTGAAATTTTCCGTACTCATTTTACTTATTTTTTTTTTTTTTCATCTAATACATCTGTGAGAGGTAAACATGAATCAGGGTAGTAGAAGTCAGAGGTGTGTGTTGGGGAACTTGGTTTCCACCTAACAAAGTTCTAAAACACTTTCTTCCAAGTGCTCTCCTTCAGATTTCTTCATTCATTTACCTCTCTCTAGATCTTACCTACACACGTGGACAAAATTGTTGGTACCCTTTGGTCAATGGAAGAAAAACTCACAATGGTCATATAAATAACTTTAATCTGAAAAAAGTAATAATTTTAAAGAACTCTATGAATGTTAACCAATGAAAGTCAGACATTGCTTTTCAACCATGCTTCAACGGAATTATAAAAAAAAAATAAACTCATGGAACAGGCCTGGACAAAAATGATGGTACCCCTAGAAAATACTGAAAATAATGTGACCAAAGGGACATGTTAATTCAAGGTGTGTCCACTAATTAGCATCACAGGTGTCTACAATCTTGTAATCAGTCAGTGGGCCTATATATAGGGCTCCAGGTCGTCACTGTGTTGTTTGGTGACATGGTATGTACCACACTCAACATGGACCAGAGGAAGCGAAGGAAAGAGTTGTCTCAGGAGATTCGAAAGAAAATTATAGACAAGCATGTTAAAGGTAAAGGCTATAAGACCATCTCCAAGCAGCGAGATGTTCCTGTGACTACAGTTGCACATATTATTCAGAAATTTAAGATCCATGGGACTGTAGCCAACCTCCCTGGACGTGGCCGCACGAAGAAAATTCATGACAAATCAAAGAGACGGATAATCCCAATGGTAACAAAAGAGCCCAGAAAGACTTCTAAAGAGATCCAAGGTGAACTTCATGCTCAAGGAACATCAGTGTCAGATCGCACCATCCGTCGTTGTTTCAGCCAAAGTGGACTACATGGGAGACGACCAAGGAGGACACCATTGTTGAAAACAAATCATTAAACAGCCAGACTGGAATATGCCAAACTACATGTTGACAAGCCACAAAGCTTCTTGGAGAATGTCCTATGGACAGATGAGACAAAAATGGAACTTTTTGCTAAGGCACATCAGCTCTATGTTCACAGATGGAAAAATGAAGCATATGAAGAAAAGAACACTGTCCCTACTGTGAAACATGGAGGAGGCTCTGTTATGTTCTGGGGCTGCTTTGCTGCATCTGGCACAGGGTGTCTTGAATCTGTGCAGGGTACAATGAAATCTCAAGACTATCAAGGGATTCTAGAGAGAAATGTGCTGGCCAGTGTCAGAAAGCTGGGTCTCAGTCGCAGGTCATGGGTCTTGCAACAGGACAATGACCCAAAACACACAGCTAAAAACACCCAAGAATGGCTAAGAGGAAAACACTGGACTATTCTAAAGTGGCCTTCTATGAGCCCTGACCTCAATCCTATTGAGCATCTTTGGAAGGAGCTGAAACATGCTGTCTGGAAAAGGCACCCTTCAAACCGGAAACAACTGGAGCAGCTTGCTCATGAGGAGTGGGCCAAAATACCTGCAGAGAGGTGCAGAAGTCTCATTGACCGTTACAGGAATCGTTTGATTGCAGTGATTGCCTCAAAAGGTTGTGCAACAAACTATTAAGTTAGGGGTACCATCATTTTTGTCTAGGTCTGTTCCATGAGTTCATTTTTTTTAATAATTCCGTTGAAGCATGGTTGAAAAGCAATGTCTGACTTTCATTGGTTAACATTCATAGAATTCTTATTTATTATTACTTTTGTCAGATTAAAGTTATTTCTGTGACCATTGTGAGTTTTTCTTTCATTGACCGAAGGGTACCAACAATTTTGTCCACGTGTGTATATTTCTCTCTGTCTCTCTACCTGTTTCTGTCTCTCTATATATCTGTCTCTCTATCCCAATCTCTATGTACCGTCTCTTTGGAGTAGACAGGATGTGGCCCCATGCTTGCTGCCTTTAATTTCGACTTGCCTAGATATGCTTTCAAATGAGTCGCATGCTTGATCAATAATTCAGCTGAGTGCTAAAGCAAGGCAGAGCAGAGAGCGATCAGAGCAGTTTAAAGAGAGCTTGCAATCAGTGCTATTCAAAAACTACTAGCTTTTCTCCCTGCTCATCCCTCCATTCCATCTGCTTCTCTGTTGGAATGTTTGACTTTAAACACAGACATCATGGGAAGTGATGCTGATTTGGCTGAAAAACTCTGGGAAATATGACCTGTATAGCTATCTACTGTATTTGTCTATTTTAATACTTATTCATTTATATATAGGTTAATATCTAAAATAATATACTACATTTTATTTATTTAATATGTTGATTTTTTTTTTTTAGAAGAAAATTAAAGACTTTAAAGACAGGAACAATGGCGTTGTCAAAAGTTATACCCCAGTTTACACTGCATTAGTCAGACTAAATATATCTGAGGATGAAACATGCCAAGGGAAATGCATCTCATTAGACGTTTTACATCATATTTCTGCCTGTTTTTTATGTTCCTTTTTTCCACAGTGACTCTATTACTAATATAGGCGCTTAAACTGTGTTATAAATAACTTCTTGACAGTAGTGAATGTAGCTGTTATCTTGGAGAACATGGCGTCATTGAGCACTTTTCCATTACAGATCTAGATGGTGGAAGCTGCCAACTTGCCATTGGCGTGGCACGTCAGGTCAAATGGGTCACCGGGGGAAATCAACACATTGCCTTTCCATACCAGCCTATACAACACATGAGGAGAGTTTTACTGTGTATGTGTTGCATATGTATTCTTGATGCATGTACAGTGTTTCTCTGTCCATCTTGGGTCCACACACTTCACAGCACTTCTTTTTGGAAGGGGAAGGTGGTGTTCTCTAGGGATGGGTCGCTCGACACACGTCTCGAGTTTTCGACATGATAGTGCTTCGAAACAGTGCTCCGAAGCATTGCTTGAAATGAGGCTGTCACGTGACCTGTTGAAACAAAGATTTCTTACCTCACTGACATGTCACGCAGCACTCAAACACAGAGTGCATCTATTTCGCTGTCCCATACCGGCTGTCCATTTATTCCAGTGTTATAATTATATCCATAATTTTCATGCCTATATGTATGCCTATATGTTTTTAACGTGCTATATTATTGTTAAAAAAATTTTTATTAAAAACAATGACGTTTGAATGTCTGTTGTATGAATGTAGATTAAAACACCTTGCGGGCTCAAGCACTGTTCCCAAAAAGAAAGTCCTTCCTCAACTACAAATTTCTTTGCTGCTTGTAAACGCTGTCCTTGTGAACACCGTCTTCAGCTCACATTGTTTGTTTAATATCAATATGGAAAATGCACGCAAGAGACCCCGTTCTCAAGTGTGGGAACACTACAGTCTAGACACTCCTAATAAAGTGTCATGCTTAATATGTGATCAAACTTTATTGTATTCCAATAACACATCATCAATGCTTCGCCATCTGCGCTCCAAGCATCCTAATGCTCTGGCCAATGGGACTCCTACAACAGAACAACATTCTGCACCAACTGGAGAAGGTAAAATGAAAACTAATTATGAAAATATTTCTTTTGAGCAATAAAGACTGTATACTATCCACAAATAACTGACAAAAAGTTAGTGATAAACTAATAAAAATGCAAGAAAAGTTACCCTTTTAAAGTTCAAGCTTTCATATTCTCTTCCAATTATTCATGTGGTGGAATATAAGAACACGGAACATAACTGTATGTAAAAAATAAAAATAAAAATCACTAATCATAGGCAACGTTTCAAAGCCTTTTGCTAGAACAACCACTGTTTAGCCTATGAAGAAGTCAACCAATTGCCAAATGTTTGTCATATTCATGTCTTTCAAACTGATCTGAAGACATAATTTTTGTTAAGCTGCTTTGAGACAATGAACATTGTTAAAAGCGCTATATAAACAAAATAATAATAAAATTGAATATTCTATCCATCTTTTTGTGTAAAATAGCCTGTGTTCATGAAATTTGGGTCCTTTGCCCACCTCTGTATTTTAGTAACCATTAGATGGTTAGGTTGTTATATTATATTTATGGTATACAGTACATATAGACTATGGTGTAAAAGCTAACTCCAAACAAACACATCTACATCTACAATACATTGTAATCATCTGAAATACAAGGGGTGTGCAGACTTTTTATTGTCCATGCACGTTTATAAAAATATAACATTTTATGTTACCTATTTAAACACACCATGGGCTGATTTTGAAGGGGTGACTTTGAATTACTCTGCTAATAATGAATTGTACTGTGTATTATTAGGAAGAAAGAAGGCGCTTGATGATGCCCTTATCAACATGATTGTGAAGGACTTACAGCCTTTCTCCATCGTGGAAGATGAGGGATTAAAAGCATTTGTTAACAAGTTGGACCCCACTTATGTGCTACCAACTCGGAAAACTTTGAACAATGGTCAGACAAAAATACCGAGAAGAGAAGGAAAAGGCTATGGCACAAGTAAAGAACATCCCATCTGTCTGCCTCACAGCTGATATACGGACCATATATCCATATATCCCCCACTATGGAGTCCTATCTGGGGGTCACATGCCACTACACTGATAGCAACACTGAGCTGAGCTCAGTGGTGCTAGGAGTATCGAAGTTTCTGAAATCACAAACAGCTGACAACATCAAAGAGGCTTTGTCAGAGCTGATATCGGACTGGGGTCTTACTGGTTCAGTTGTTGCCATGGTGACAGACAAAGCAGCTAACATGGTGTCAGCAATTCAGAAACTGGGATTACACCATCTCCCTTGCTTTGCTCATACCATAAACCTTATTGTGAAAAGGGCAGTAGAAGAACATGAGGTCATGGCAGCCATCCGTAGCAGAGCCAGGAGAGTGATGTCTTATTTCAGGAGCAGTACTAATGCTACTGAAAAGTTAATTCTTGCCCAAGAAAGGATGGACAGGCAGCCCGTAAAGCTTCTCCAGGAGGTAGACACCAGGTGGAACCGCACACATGATATGCTTCAAAGACTTGTTGACCTCAGAGAGCTTGTTGGTGCTGCTTTGGATAGTTTGTCAAATGCCATCATGCCACTTTCAAGTGCTGATTTTGACATCATTTCAGAAAGCCTTGAAGTACTGGCACCCTTTAAGTATGCCACTGAAGAACTCTCTGGGGCGAAGAGAGTGTCAGCTTCAAAGATAATGATGATTCAGCACAAGGTTGCACAAAAGACAGCCCTGGCAAGAAAAGCAAGAAAAGCATCTGCTTCATCCTTAAGGATTGCTCTTCAGCAGTACATCAACAAGCAGTGCAGTAATGTTGGATAAATCCATGTACTTGCACTGGCCACATTGCTAGACCCCAGATTTCAGACCCTTGGGTTTGGCAAACAGGATAATGTGAAGCTGAGCGGCTGTTGATGGCTGAATTTGCTTCAATCATCCGACTAACCAGAGTGCATGCGTCACAAGCCATCATCATCTCAGGCAGCTCATAATCCTCCGTCCTCAATATGACCCGTGGGAGCTCCTGGATAGCCGAGTCAGTGAAACACAACGGCATCATAGCTGTAATGCTGATGTCAGCATAGAGGTTAAAATGCATACCTTCCTCGAAGTGAGGACCCTCTCAAACACTGGCAGGCTCATAAAGAGTACACCCATCTATATACTTTGGCCAGAAAATATACTTCGTTCAGCACATCACTCGTGTTCTCACTCGTCCCACACCATCCTGATGGTAGCTCGCTTGTCTTTCTGCCGTCAAGCTGGTCTGTCATCTCGTTTATCAAAGCAGATAATCCTGGAAATTATGTTTTCCAGGGACATTGTTGGATGGAAATGTTCTCTGCCAGTTTCTGCATTCTACCAGGATTCTGTGAATTTTCCTTTGGACGTAAAACCTCCAGCAAGGATAAGAACCCCAAAGTGGGCATGTGAATAAGTTTGGTCCATCACCTTTCCCCTCACTCCAAAAAACCTTCTTCTAAATTATTGCAATCCAGAATAATTTTCTGGGTGGAATCTGGGACGAAAAGATCAAAAGAAGACTTGATGTCCTGCACATGAGTAACTGCCATTCATGTTGGCCCTAGTTGCATCCTTATCACATTGGTAGCCATGCATCGTGGGTAATTTCTTTGGGCAAGAAGACCATTCAATTTCAAAATTTTTTGACATCCACATTTCTTTACTTGCTAGCTGCTGATGTGCTTGTTTTGGTGTTAGAGCTGGCTGCTGCTGGGCTGGTTCTGTGTCTCTGTCATGTCTTGGGTAGAGGAGGCGGACGCAGATGCAGGTTCCATACTTTAAACGTTTATTTAAAATGAACAAACTTGCATGAACACAAAAGCCGCCGGCGTCTCTGGAGTCGGCTGAAAGACTCTCGGCCTTGAACTTGACTGAAAGGATAACGGCAGTCCTCGAAAGCGGAGCCCACGTCTGGACACCAACTAGTCCAGGGAGGAATAGACACAAGACACTAGACAACACATTCGCGTGAAAACAAACAGTGCACAACAGTGAACAGGCGAGGGGCTACAGGGTCGACCGGAATAAATAGTGAGACACACAAGGGAACACAGATGCAGTTAATTTGGTGCTAATGTGAAAACAATACACACGTAGACATACTAGGTGGGGACAAAGCGCCGGCTCAGTAATCCGGCAAGCTAGATCTTGCTCCCCGGAACTGCGGTGGCACAGGTGTTACAGTCTCGTCTTTGTTTTGAAACTAGCTCACTGTCAGACTCTCAGCATTTTCAGAAATATGTTCCTCTTCCTCTACATCATCAAAAGCATCTCTCTCTTCCAAATTCAATTGCAATGTGCTCTGAACAGAAAATCCTTTGGCCATCTTGATAAGTTGTGATAAGGAACCACAAAGCTATATTTCTTGCTTCCGGCATCCAATTTTGAATATGAAAAATGCGATAGAATAGAAGCAAATAAAAATTGGTTCCCACAAGGCAGAGTGTGTGGTAATGTGAGAGCAGACAGGTGTCGGTGATTGAATTTTGCCACAATGTTGTATGACAACGTGTGCAACCTTGTGTGGAACAACAGGGCCAAAACACAAAACTCACACTCACACAAACGTTTTTGATATATGCTCTTCACAGAAAATGAGGCGAGGCCAAAGTGTTTGTTCAAAAGACTGGTCCCACAGACCCGATCACCACTCAAGGGTTAAGTCAAGAAAGTCCCTATGACCAATTAATCAGTTATTGAAACAAAAAAAAAAAAAATATTTCAAGCTAATTCCAGTTTGTCTCAATTGCGTTGATGCTTCTTTTCCAACTTCATACTTCAAAATGGATTGATATTAAGTTGTATGTAAATGATGACTAAATTATACATACTTGGCTTTATATTCTATGCATATGTGGCTCATATCAGTTAATTGGAGACTACAGTGATTAGATTAAATGACTCAAAGATGGATTGACTTAGATTAGTGACACAGGCAAGTGCGTTTGATGAAAAAGGATGAGTGTGAGCAGCTCATCAGCACTACATTAATGTGTTCCTCCTCTTCCTGTGGAATTTCCAGCTGCTTCAGCACAGATTCCTGCTCAATTCCTCTCAAGAAAGAAAGAAAGAGGTAGAAAGAGAAAGATTAAAGTGGAGAATGATAGCACTAAAAATGCTGTGTTTCAGTATTTTGTTTATTGAAACAGAACAAAACATTGAGTTTTTTTTGCTCGAATCAAGCAGCTTTTCTCATCAGGATGTGAACGCTGAGGGAAAAAGGGAACTGGCAGGACTCCGCATCATCTGCTTCATGCCTGCTTGCTCCTCCGTCTCCCTCGCTGTGTTATGACCTTTGTGAACAATCTCTACCCGGATGTAATTTTTTCCTGAGACGACCCCTTTGAGACCTGAGAGACAGCACAGTGATTAGTCAGAGACATGAAGTTTCAGAAGCCCCAGCCTCCTAAATTCTCGCTGAACATCTAGCAGTACATCACAGCACTCTACTTAAGCTGTTATAGCAGCATGTTCTGAACTGTCCTTTAAATGGGGGACCCAAAGTAGCTATTAACCAGCATAGAAGATAAACATATAGAGGAAGGCGTCTCTACTTTCAGTAATAGGAGTAAAATGAGCTTATTTCTTAGTTAGACAGAACTTTGCTATGTACGAAAGTACTGAGGGAAGGAGACCGGGAGGAAGAGGAGAAGGAGAGGGACAAAGAGAGAAAGAGAGGAAGGACAGGAGCTGAAGCATTTAGTCCTCTGCATGCTAACTTGGCAGAAAGCCCCCAGGGGCCCCATGAGGACGATTAGCACCAGGAAAGCTCCCACCATGACCCTGATGATGATGGCCAAGTGAAGGGAGCCCTGGGGGGAATAAACAGTGAAGTCTGAGGTCCATTCATCACAAGAGACAGAACTGAGGCGAGCATAACATCTTATTCTTAATCCGCTTTGGAGAAATCCTACAGGAGAGTCACGCTTATCGTGAGATGGACCTAAAATATGAAAATAGGGCAGTGTCTGAATGAGAAATTGGCGTCTAACCTCACAAATATTTCACAGGGCTCATAAATTCTAACAAAAAACAGCAATTTGGGGCAAATTAAATTACATTACCAAATGAAAGATGGGAGCGTCATTATGGGATTTTTACAGACTTAAATTGCAGACACTTCCCCAATTAAAGGAGATTACCAGGGACTCATTGCTCTCATACTAGAAATATTTACGGCAGTGTGCTTAAGCACTCCAGGATGGGGGCACAAGAATCAAGTAAACCTTTTCTCTGTAGAAACACACTCACACACACACCTTGTTCTTTGATGTATTTAAGCAATTTCCCTCTGGGATTAAAAAAATTCTTTGAATCTTAAATCTTGATCTTGTTGTCGGAGGTGAAACTGTTCCAGGACAATTGTAAATGGTCTGGAAGTCAGTAAAGATGATGAGTCTCATGGTCAGGGTGAACATGATGCCTTCCTCCACGTTCACCGTCTCCATATACCTCCCTAATGTCTCCCACTCCTGTACTGTCTCCTTCCAAAACTAGGCCTTGAAGAGAATGGGGCTTTTATACCACATTCATAAGTTAAATATCAACTATTTTATATTTTCTATGCTCGTTTATTTATTACTATTATTATTATTATTATTATTATTATTATTATTATTATTATTTATTTTACAAAAATGCACATTTAAGGCACTTTCGGAAACTCGCAGTAGGAGTACATATTGCTTTATTACTGTGTTATTAATAACAACTTGATTCTCACTTTAAGTCATTAAATCGTTAATCAGGATTATGGCCTCCTTAAATTAGTGAGATCAAACTGTAAGATTTAGATACAGTAAATTCTGCAAATACTCATGTAGTGATTATAAACATGTTATAAATCACTGATCATGATGCACTAAACACTAAAAAAAGTGTGTGAAGTGTGTAGTTAAAGCATCTGAAGTTAGCAACGTCCCATAAGAATAGAAAAGTAAGGAGATATTTTAACATCCTATGCCCAGATATCAAACCTGTACAAACCCCTGCAGCTAAATGCTAACACAGCTAGCCTAGACACAGGGGGTTTGGTGTTCCTCAGTGCATTTCTCACACATTTCCTTTAAGCCCTGTTACTCTCTAATGTTAAAGCCATCCATGATTCAGAGAACTGCATGACGTTATCCAGCTTTATTTATCTGAAACATCTCATCATCTTTTTCATGCAACCGACGGAAAGATTTAATAAAGAAGATGCTGTCAGTTACTCTCGCTCCCTCCACACCTCCAGGAAATATACCTTTCGTCGCTAGTTCTTTTCTTTAAATATTTGGTTTTAATTTCCATCCCATTCTTCCTTGCTTCCACCCAAATAATTATCCATAATTTCATACTGCAACTATTTGTCTTTTCTTTTTGTCTGTCTCCATTCCTTACCCTTCCTCTATAAATCCTATCAGAACACAGATGAGTTAAACCCACAGCCGTGTCTCTTTTATCCTCTCGGTTACTAAACACAGCATGAAGGAACAAAAGCTGCCGCTTTGTAGTAGTGTACTTAGTTTTAGAGACAGAGAGAGAGAGAGAGAGAGAGAGAGAGAGAGAGAGAGTGAGGGATGGAGAAGGTCTCTCACAATGTGGTCTGGAGGAGTGCTGCAGAAGAAGCACTTGATCTGGCTTTTCTCCGGGTACAGAGCCTGCTGCATCTGGGTACTGGAGATAGTTTGACGGCTTGAAAGCATGACAATCAGTCAATACACAAACACACAAAACAGAAATGTGAAGCATTTATTCCTTCCATGAATAATGGGTTTGTCAGTCCATTAGCTATAAACAGTTGTTTTCTCTGTAGTGTTTCTTTTGAAGTTAATACGACAAAAGCTGCAGCTCGTCTTGTTGCTGAGAAACTCGTTGAACAGTCAGGTTCATGTGAACTGACACTAGAGACTCCTTCCCTAAAAACTAAACAGATGTCTATATACGGAAAATGTAACCACTTCAACGATTCAACTTTTTTTTTTTAGATGTGTTTGTGTATGGCAGACAGACTGTGAGTAAGCAATAACCATACATGGCAAAATCCTTAGTCTTGAATTAACACCCAGACTGTTAATTTAACACTTTCAGAGTACATTCGTGACCATTAGGTAATTTATAAACACTTGGGGTGTGTCATGTGTCATGTCCACGACCTGTTTGTTTATTTATTTATTTATTTTCCCAGCCTGTCACTTCTCCATGTGCTCATGTTTTCCCCAACCTGTCATGCTTCCGGAGCAACCGCCGGATCTCACACATGTGCCCACTGACTATCATGACCTCAGGATGGTGTTTAGCAAATCCCGTGCCGTTTCTCTCCCACCCCACCGACCCTATGATTGCCCCATAGACATACTCCCGGGCACCACTCCCCCGAAAGCCTGCCTCTATTCTTTATCACCCAAGGAACGCGAAGCCATGAATCACTATATCACGGAGTCCCTCGCGGCAGGGATTATTCGCCCTTCCTCCTCTCCGGCGGGGGCTGGGTTCTTCTTTGTGGGCAAAAAAGACGGGTCTCTCCGTCCCTGCATTGATTATAGGGGCTTAAATGAAATCACGATAAAGAATCGGTACCCTCTTCCACTGATGACTACGGCTTTCGAACTCCTCCAAGGAGCCAGGCTGTTCACCAAGCTGGACCTGCGCAATGCATATCACCTCATCTGTATTCGAGAGGGTGACGAATGAAAAACTGCCTTCAACACCCAAATGGGTCACTTCGAGTACATAGTGGTTCCATTTGGTCTGACTAACGCTCCAGCAGTCTTCCAGGCTCTAATAGATGACGTCCTCAGGGATTTTCTAAACTCTTTTGTCTTCGTTTATCTGGATGATATCTTGATATTTTCCCGGGATCTGGAGGAACATCAACATCATGTGCGTCGGGTGCTGCAAAGACTCTTGGAAAACAACTTGTTCATCAAAGCAGAAAAATGCGAGTTCCACACTACGTCTACCATGTTTCTTGGGTTCGTCATAGGCCCCTCAGTGATCCAGATGGAGCCCGCCAAACTTCAAGCAGTTACAGACTGGCCCACGCCTAACTCACGGCATGAACTCCAGAGATTCCTGGGATTTGCAAACTTTTACCGCCGCTTCATTAGCAGTTACAGCTCCATTGCGCCCCCCCTGACAGCCCTGACCTCTCCCAAGACACCGTTCTGCTGGAATCAGGAGACCAAAAAGACCTTCTTGGAGCTCAAGAAATGGTTCACGTCCGCTCCTATCCTGGTCACTCCATATCCGTCACGTCAATTTGTGGTTGAGGTTGATGCCTCCAGTGCAGGGGTAGGGGGTGTGCTCTCCCAGAGGTCGGCTCACGACAATAAGCTGCATCCCTGCTCCTTTTTTTCACACCGCTTAATGCCTGCTGAGGCAAACTACCGCATCGGCGACCGAAAGCTCCTAGCCATCAAGCTGGCCCTGGAGGAATGGAGACATTGGTTGGAGGGGTCGGAGGTCCCGTTTCTGGTTTGGACTGACCACAAGAACCTAGAGTACCTCTGATGCGCCAAGAGGCTCAACTCCCGCCAGGCACGGTGGTCGCTGTTCTTCGCCAGGTTTAACTTTACCCTCTCCTATCGCCCTGGGTTGAAGAACTCCAAACCAGATGCCCTCTCCAGACAGTTCTCGTCCACCCAAGACTCCACCATTTGTGACACTATCCTGCCTCCTCCCTGCTTGCTCGTGGCTGCAGAGTTGGACATAGAGACCAAAGTCAAGCAGGCCCTGTGCCACGAACCAGGGCCCAGTAACGTACCCCCAAACCGCCTCTTTGTTCCTACAATCTCAGGTTCTGCAATGGGGGCACAGCTCTAAGCTCTCCTGCCACCCTGGTGCTGCCCGTACCCAGTCTCAAATTCAACAACGTTTTTGGTGGTGGACATTGAAGGAAGATGTGTCCAGATTTGTGGCAGCATGCAATGTCTGTGTAAGGTGCAAGCACACCAACGCCGCTCCTGCAGGCCTCTTCAGACCTTTACCGATTCTGTCCCGTCCATGGTCCGACATTTCACTGGATTTTGTTACAGGATTACCCACCTCAGTCGGACACACCTGTATCATGACAATAGTTGACCGGTTCTCCAAGGCTGCCCACTTCATCCCCCTGTCAAAGCTTCCATCCGCAAAGGAGACAGCGGAACTCCTGATTCTCCATGTTTTCAAGCTCCATGGCCTCCCCAAGGACATTGTCTCCGATTGTGGGCCACAATTCACCTCCCAGTTTTGGAGCGCATTCTGTAAGCTCATCAGAGCCACACCTAGTCTGTCTTCCGGATTTCACCCACAATCCAATGGGCAGACAGAGAGGAAGAACCAGGCCCTTGAGGTCGCCCTGAGGTGCATAACCTCCCGAGATGTCACCTCGTGTAGCAGATTTATGCCCACAACTCCCTAGTCTCGTCCTCTACTGGGTTGTCTCCCTTCCAGTGCTGCTTGGGTTATCAACCACCCATGTTCCCTTCTCAGGAGGAAGAGGTCCTTCCTTCTGCGCAAGCCTTCATCCGCCGTTGCAGGAGAACCTGGTCTCGAGCCAGGAAAACACTACTACGACTAGGCAGAACCTACAAGAAGCAGGCGGATTGTAAACGCTCTCAGGCCCCGAAATACAGGATAGGGCAGAGAGTCATGCTGTCCACCAAAGACCTTCCTCTAAAGACCCTCTCCCGCAAGCTTTCCCCTCGTTATGTCGTTTCCTTCACTATTACCAAGATTATCAACCCCTGTGCGGTCAAGCTCTTGCTCCCATCAACCATGCGACGAATCAACCCGACCTTTCACGTGTCCCAACTATGCCGTCTCGCTTCAAGCCCCTTAAGCCTTTAAGCCCTTTCTCGTCTCTCGTCTCACGTTTTGGATTGCTGCCTCGCTGCTTGTTTTCCCGGTATTTGACCTCACGCTTCCTATTTTGATCACGGCTCTTGTTTTACGTTTTTGGCTCAGACGCTACGCGGATTGATCCTCCGGTTTTTTCGACTTTTGCTTTCGCTTTCCAACCACGCTTCCAGTTTACGTTTTATTTGTTAAATCTGCGCTTGGATCCACCTCGTTCCACGACCCGCCTCGTGACAGGATGTTAAATCAACACTGGGAATTTTGCAGTGTAGAAACAGGCCTTAAAGGTCATGGGTTAAGGTTATCATTTCAAATCCCAGAGAGCTGCTGTTGGGTCGGTAAAAAATATCCCAAATTAATAAAAATGTAAATGGAGAACTTTGTGCCTAAGTCATTATGCAGCAGAGATCAGCAGATTTCCTCTCACACACACAAACACTTGTGCTCACATCAGTGAGCCCCCACAGAGGGAGCTCGATTCTCTTACAGAATTGTGAAACAAATGTCCTTTCTCCTCCACTTCTTAATTACACCTGGCTGCCGAACCGCAGGAAGGCATGAGATAGCGCTACTGATCTGTCACTGGACTTCAGTTTGTTCTATCAGGTCTGGAATAACACACTTATTACACACACCCACACACACATGTACGTGCACACACACACACACACACACACACACACACACGTGCTAATGACTAAGAATCCATTTCGCTAATATAGCCACATTACAAATCCAGAATAGATAATTATTTGCAACCTCTCAATTCTTTGTTTTCTTGCACTCAAAGAGTCCAAAATAAATATTTATTGTTTTTTAAAAGCTTAACACAGCATAACGAGTCGACACAAATATTAAACAGAGCTTTCGTTTTCTGGCACAGAGCATTTGTAACAGTAAGTTTCACGCACCCGTTTGCTTTTCTGCGCTTGCGGTTCATCTTGACTGTCAGGGCCAAGAGCAGAGTGTATGTCATGGGCACACATTAGAAGATCTATTACCGAGGCAATTTGTTGGCCATATAGTGCAACTCTGTAGCGCTCTAGTGCATGTTCGCAAAACGTTGAAAATGGTTCTCCTGGGGCCTGTACACAGGTAAGGATACCTCTCCAGACATGCTCTTGGTTGTCTGCTGGAAGAAACACAGTCTTGAACAGTGCACATAACTGTGTCCAACATGCGACATGTGAACCTAGTACAGTAAACCACTTCTTGGGCTCTTTAGCTAAGGAACGTGGCAGTTCAAATAAGATCTGAGCATCGCTAAGCCCAAAAGAAGTCCTATAGGTATCAACCAGCAAAAGCCAGTCATCACGCTGAATTTTCCCATCATTCATAAATACTGGAGGCTCCAGTCTAGATTGATGGTTGTGTTGCACCAATCAAGAGAGCTTTGAGTCCTGCCTGCCACATTCCGTGTGGTATAGAGGATGTGTGAGTGAATGAATGAATGTTATAATGTATCTGATCAAACTTGTATGCCGATTTCCAAAAGCTTTGTCGGCACATTTCCAGCACCGAAGCCAACTCAGAGGTGTACAAAGAGTGTCTGTAAAACTAAGGTTGTGCATGTCAGTGTCACAGCAGATGTTCTAAACGATTCTACTGCAGCAAAATTTCAGCTTTGCAAGGTGTGGAGTTTCTATGCCAAGCTAACACTTGTAGTAATAATAATAATAATAATAATAATAATAATAATAACAAATTAAGAAAGAAATTCTTGATTTAAGGAAACATATTATTTTCTGTTTTAAAGTTAATACATAAAGAATATGCACAAAAAGGTGCTTTTCCTTTTTTATTTCTTCTTAATATTCAAAATTTTTATTTGAATATAAAGCCACTTTGAACTGCTACATGTAATTCAATGCTCTATAAATATGATTTCTTCTCCTTAACCTCCCTAGGCTACTGATTTGTTACACAGCTGAAAATATACAAGCTATTTCTGTTGACTTCTCATATTTATGCACTTTTCCTGTGTTATTCTTGGCCCTGAGCTCCTGAACCCCAGGGTTTGATCTGTGGCTATAATTTATCTGTCAACAGAATTACAGAGTGATGCATTGTATTCTGTAAAGTCTGACTAAAACCTGACGCTGGTACTCAAACCGTTAAGGGTCTTTGACCATAATGTTGTGAATATAAATCCTAGTGCACCGCTTTTAAACCACGACTGCTTAACCTTGACATTTCGTTTTTTATTTTTCTCACCAGCACCTGTTCCAGTAGATCTGCTGACATTTGCAGACAAGTTTTCACGGATCCTGCGTAGCTCTGGTCAACTAAAGCATGCAGTCATCATGCCAGTGGAGATTTATAAGTTTAATGTACATAAACACTTAAAGCACTACAAACACCATAATACACAATTAAGGCTGCAAACACATTAAAAAGTCAAAACAAGCCACTGTTTTAGAAACACACAGTGATGTTGGTTTAACTATTTCAGCTTCAGATTTCAGAATATAACTGTATAAATCTCCTTAAAATGTTTCTAAAAATCTTCCACGAACAAATAAATTTTTACAGAATAAAATTAAATATAAAAAGACAAGACTGCTTTCCAAAAGTAAGTCAGATTGTGCTTAAACATAAAACGCCAGTTTTTAAAAGCATAATTGAAATACTCTTAGTTACGTAGGGTGGCAATACTTTTAGAGCTGATGAGCTGACCATGCTTGATACTACAAAACCATTTTATTTTTCAGTTTTATATATTATTTAAATAAAGCACATCAACTTTTATGACGTACTAGCGGGATTGACTGAGCTGACCTTATGTTACTATAGAGAACTTCAAATGCATTAGATTTATGATTTACATTATTATTGTAACAAAGTTTTCCTAATGAGGAAATTACACGTTTGGGCCTTTTTCTTTCTTTTTAAATGTCTGTAGAACTCATCAAATCCCTAGAGAGCTGAAAATTAATCTTATGGATCTACACCATGTGGATCCAATAATACTGTCTGGAAAAAATAATCAATAGGGATAAAATATGAGAATACTCCAGCACATGCTGTTACAGAAAAATAATAATTTAACTGGAATGTAAACAGTAACCACCTTCAAGTTTATAACTTCGTGATTTGTAGCTGTACTATATCTTCTGACCAAATAGAATTGAGCACTGGGGTAAATATAATATAACCAACATGAGGTCACTGGTACATTTATTATTTGCTGAAATATTCACCTAGAAATCACCAGGGCGCCATGCTGAATCTAAACCATATCCAACTGTGTCCATGTGTGTTTGCAGAAAGAACATATTTTGCTAGGTTTAACAGTGTAGTCTCAAAACACCAGCTTGACAAGTAATTGATATTAGAGAAGTGTTAGATTAGATAAAAGCTATTTATACCCCAGTTATTATAATAACAGTTAAAAGATCTACTTCTTGTTATACAGTATATCTTCTTATATTCCGTCCTTAATTTACAAGACCAATATGTATGTATTATACAGTACTGCAATATTCTATTCTTCTTACCCAGAATCATTCACATTCAAGGGCACTTAAAACATAATTACACACAATTTAATTAAAGGAAGCAGTTCAAAATACCACCATTCTCTCTGAACCACAGAGGCCACTCATTATCACTGCAGTCCTAAAGGGCTTCTTCTATGCATTTCAGCTGTTCGCTTTCAGGCATCGTCATGGCGAATCATCTGCCCCCATCTAACCCCATTCTCTGCATCCTCTTCTCTCACACCAACTAACTCCCTCACTGCACCCATAAATCTCCTCTTTGGTCATCCTCTAGACCTCATGCCTGGCAGTTCCAACCTCAGCATCCTTCTACCAATATATTCACAATCTCTCCTCGGAACATGTCCAAACCATCTCAATCTGGCCTCTCTGACTTTATCTCCAACCATCAGAGGTCGTCTGCAGTAAAAAAAGGGCAATGTCCATAAATGAACTGAACTAAAGTTAACTTTATTACTGTTTTTACATTTTCCTGGATTTATTTCTGCATTCGTTGTTTTATAGACCTCCTAAAAATGAAATGATGTTCACCTCCTGTCTTAGGCTCAATTATTACACTGCAGGAATTTAGGCACTTTTGAACAGTTTGGAATTAATGGCAACCCTGAAACACTTTTTTCACTTTGGAGCTAAAAGAATTGTGTACCATCACCGTCTAAATTTATTTTCATATACTGAACCTTATGCAGGGTCTGGGGCAGGTCAAACACTTCATTGTGTTACAGCTCTGAATGGTAAGCAAGGATGCTTGGCTAAGGATGAACTCCTCAGCCTTCACAGATTCACGTGGACGCATTAGTGTATGAT